>CANTFG010000273.1:0-21815 GCA_947652605.1 Elmis aenea | reverse complement strand
TTTTGCAGATACAAAAATTTAGAAAAAAATATTATATTTGTTGCAGGATCTAATTTGTACTAGAAATAAAAATAACCGTGAACTAATTAAAGCGATCAAGTATTCGCAAATAAACCTTGTTTTATCACAGCTTTAATTGATTTGGCCAAGTTAATGTTGGAAATATTAATCGTCCAACTCTTACTCGTAGACAGTGTTAATGACGATAGCTTGAAGCCACATGTTGTTAAATGTAATAATGATGCATTTACAATTGCCTCAAGTTTGTGATACGTGGCGGTTCCCCTTAGTTTATGGAGCGAGGAACTGAAGTTTCAACATTATGTTCAGTAAGGGTCACATATCTTGTGTAATTTTGGGAGTTATATGTTTCGCATATATCTTTATTTAAATTTAGTTGTCGAATTTTGACAGTAGTTACAACTTCATAGGACAACGTTTGTTTGAAAGTTCTGTTGCTTTATTTAAGTACAGCTTGAAGGGTGTTGTAAATTTGACAAAGTTGGTTATATTGTAGCGAAATCGCGTAGCTTTGTTTAAAATTCTGTTAAATTATTTGCCAGTTAAATTATATTAGCAGTTAATCTCTTCTGCCATCGGTGTTGAGGTGATGATGTTTTTTTTTCCATTCTCTCTTGTCTGCTGCTTTTTTTCTAGCTTGGCTCCATCTTATGGCTTTTCTCTTAAGTACCTATCACTTTCACGTTATTCCATGTCTTCGTTGATCGTTCGCATCTTTTCCTTTTCCCAGTTTCCACCTCCCACATAAATGGCGCCCGGGGCATATTATTTTTTTGCGCCCACGCCCGAAATTTTATTGTATTGAGTTTTAAGAAAAATAACGTTGTATTGTTTATTCAATGTACAGGGTGGTCCAAATTCGATGGGATTACATGGGTATCTTGCTTAATATAGTCAAAATAGAGAAACGGTTCAATTACCAAAAATGTGCAGTTTTTTGGGACATACGCAGAACAGCTGTCAAATATATTCTATTATCTCCTTTTTTTTTGTTTTTCATCTTTAAAAAAACAAACTAAAACACCTTCGTAACTTGCGTATTATTGAAAATAAATATATCAACCCTTATACATTTGGAATGGGAAAAAATAAGGAATTTAAATAGTTCATAGCTAACTATAGCTTCCATTTAAAAAAGGTAAGTTTGTGAAATAATTTTTTAACGGGGAGGGTAAAAATGTTTTTTTTGTAATTTCAAAATTAACATAAAAATATATAAAAAATAATCTTTTTTGATATTTACAACAATAACAGAGATATGACACATTATAAATATGACAAAAAAACAGTTTTTATCTAATATCTCAAAAACCGAAAATGATAAAATAATTTTGAAAACGGTTCTGAATTTGTCCCAAAAAACTGCGTATTTTTGGTAATTTAACCGTTTCTCTATCTTGATTGTTAAGCGAGATACCCATGCAATCCCATCGAATTTGGACCACCTGGTACATTGTAATGAAAATGTGAACAAATTTTAAAATTACATTGGCATTTTAGTTTTCTGGCTTTAAATAACTGAAATAAACGCAAAAATATTTTGTCTTTGAGGCGCTCCCCAGGACTGGCGCCCGGGGCATCCAATTAATATTGCAATAAAACATGAAGTGAGATGGAAGTTTACGAAATTAAACAAATTTTGTGGGTTATCTTTTGTGGTATATAAATACTTGTCGAAGGACGAACTTCGTTTTCTTTACAATATGTTTGTCCTTAGTTATCAAGCACAAATGTATTGTATTCAACCATTGTCCTGTTAAAAGCTGTCCATTATGTTTGCAAAAAATGCTGGCACTGTCGTCCGCACTTGTCAAAGATTATTTAATAACTTTAGTATGTGTAATTCCTGTGTGTAACCACAACAATTAACACTCCTAATAGAAGAATGGTTTAATTTTTAAATTGAAATGTGCATATTGTGCTCAATTTCTATAATAATCTGAAAACGGTAAAACTTTACTTTTTATTTTAATATTGCTTTCTAATTATGAACATACAAAATTAAAAATTTGGTGATTGTATTAGACAAAGACCTTAATAGCCTGGCGTTGTTTAAATTCACCCAGCTGTTTTTTTTTTAATGCCCAGTTTTTTTTTTAAATGGACGTTATATTGGGTTAGTCGTCGTCGACTGATAGCATATCAGTCGACGAATTTTATAAGACAATCATTATCTTAAACTAAAGTACAGGGTGTTCCTATCTGGATGGTATTATTGGGAATCTATTTTGGTGTATAAGTTACAAAAATTTATCTATTCAAATTAATAAAAGAAATTTATTAGTGAAAACTGATGTGTAATTTTAAGATGCAAAATTAAATTCTTTTCCAAAAATAATTAAAGTAATTTTGACCTAAAATCAATCGTTTATTCTGGTTATGAAGTTGTAAAATTGGTAAAAATTAAAGAAGTTCTAAAAGGAACAGCATAAAAGAAGTTTGGAAGTTGACGCAGTACCATCTGGGCTACGACCAACTGGTGATGGGTTCATAATACAACAGAATAATGACCTTAAACACAAATTAATATTGTGCAGAGGCTATTTAAAACCAAAAAAAAGCAGAAGGTTTCTTGAATAACATGATTTGACCAAAACAATGTTCAAATCCGAGTCCTATAGAGCTTGTATAGAAGAGCTCGATGGAAAAGTCCGTGAAAAATGTTCTTCGCCAAAAGAAGAGCTCTGGATCACGTTATTAGATCATTGAAGGAGTTTTTCACCAGAAACAATACAAAACGCATTTGATCATTTTTGAATGCATGTCAAGATAGGTAAAAAATGCCAATAAACGCGAAGACTGCTTTTTGACGAAAATTTAGTATAACGACTATTTTTAGTATTTTTGCTTATACCTATTATGTAATTTCAATTTTAATATAATTAATTGTTATTATTTCATTTACATATTATTTCCTTGATATTTAAAAAATATTTTTTGTGTTTAACTTTAAGAGCTAACATGCGGTCTCAGAGACCGACGGAACCGAATTATTCCGATAAATGATAGATGGATTCGAATATCGTGCTCGGTCGTTCAGTAGCTTCATATTATATGTAGATGTTGCTTGTGCCAAAACGGCAGCAGAAATGCGTGTATAGTTTTTTAACTACATCAAATTTCGGTCTCAGAGACGGACGTTAGCTTTGGTGTAATTAAAGTAAAGGTAATGGAGCTGCTGGTTTAGTGTTTTATTTTAAGCAATAATTATCCTAACAGTGTAAAAATCGATTACGAACAACAACAAAATTACTTGCAAAGAGTTTTTGAAGCATTGTCTTAGAGACACTAGGTATGGAGTTTCTTAAGCCACATGCAAGACGCAGAGCACTTGCAAAATATCTACCCAGGACGCCTTCAAGAAATTTTTCAAATAACACTGAATGTTTCAAATAATAAACAGGCACATGGACGCTGCTTTTACTGCAGTAGTAAAAAAAGTAGAAAAACCAAATATAAGTGCTATATATGCAATAAGTTTAGGTGTATGGAACACATAAAAGGCATATTATGTGTAGAATGCTCTGCAAATATATAGTACTTTTTATAGTGAAAAGTTACATTATACTATGAATACTTTTTTTTGCTAAACCTGAATTTTACTTAATTTATAATGTAAATAACCTATTTCAGATGTTTTTTCTTTATTTTTTAAATTTTTTGTTTGTTTTTGTTTCATTTAAAAAATATGTATACGTTTTTGTAAGGGTTTTTTTACATCGTTTTTTTTTGTAAAAAACGAGCGAAATAATTTTTTTTTAAATTTAAATTGTTTTTATATAAGTACAGTCTACTACATGTCTTATAAATTTCAGATTAAAATTATTTAAAAAACATATTTTTCTGTTATATTTTATTTTCAATGTTCAAATTAAAAACGTTAGCCCTGAAAGGTTAACTTCACTTAGGTGATCTCAGACTTTTTGGCGGCAGTGTACATTTAAAACTTCAAAGTTTGAGTCCGTTTCTGGTTGAACCAGAAATCATATTGCAACCTCAATATATTTTCTCGAATGTGAAACAACAAACAGGTAACAAATTCATTTTAATACCTCTAATAAGTTTTCTGTTTGCCTGTTTCCATTCTATTGCTCTGGTAACAATAAAGATAATATGTTTTCGGCATGCCATAAGTCAGAAAACCAAATAGGAACATAAACAGATTATTTAGAAAATTACGTTTAGGATCCTGCACACAAGTAGATGCTTAATTACATGTGGAATTATGTATCGCGTCATAAAGCATAAAGGCCGAAAAATACAGCGACAGTGGCGCCTCCGCCGTTAAAGCGCTATAGCACTCCATTAAAACAAAAAAAAAACCATTAGAGACTTTTATTTTGCAGAGCTTCTTCAGGCAAAGCTTTTACTTTTTATAGTAAGCCAGGTTGATATCTGCTTTGTATAGGTACGTCATTTTTTTAATTGTGGACCAACGTTTAATTTACAGTGCATAAAAGAAATTAGACGTAATTACGTAAATAAGCACTAATGCAATTCACTTGTTTTGCAATTAACGTAATTTATTAATTTCAAAGAGAAACTCCCGTTTTACTTTTGCAGTTGTGTGGCGTTATCTAGCGTAAATAATCCTCTTTTTGAAGACACTCACAAAGCCATTAACTAGCGCCTCTACAACAAAGTCCGTTCGCATTTCTAGCTGCAGCACAAAGAAAGAGGCTAATGAACATTCAATATAGTAGGTACACATTTTCGACTTGTTTAAAGAGGTCGGGTTGCCGGTTGCGATTGCGTCGTGTACCTTTGTGTAAACCACGCACTCGGGCATGAAAAGGTTTTTACGCTTTTAAATTACGGGTGCGAGTTACTGAACTCGACGCTGAATTATTGGGTGAATATACGCCAATGTTTTGGAAAAAGCGCGACCGTTTTCGGAACGGGTACAAAAAGGATTTTCTAAAGTTACGCGTAACGTATATCCTTAAGATTCTCCGTGACATTTTGCCAAGTACCCGGAAACATCCCTAATTAAGTCGTATTAATTTCAGGACGTCTTCTTCCTGTCGTTTAAATAAACGGTAATTGCAGATAAAGGGCTCACCAACAACAACGCTTTGAGCGCCAAATTTTACATTTAGGCACAAAAAATAAACGCATAATTACTTCGACAAATAAAAAAAAGTAATTGTCAAAAGAATTCTCTTTTTTAAAATAATTAATTTGTGTAAATATACTGAGCAAAAACGATACTACTTCAAAACCGTGTATTAAGAAGCATAGTAAATTCTCCTTGGTATGTTCGGAACAGCGATTTACACCGGGAACTCCAGGTTGAATCTGCCCAGGAACAAATTAAAAAAGCTGCTCAAAGCCACGAGGAGAGGCTTAACAGACATTCCAACATTGAAGTGCTCCAACTTCTCGATAATTAAAAACTAGTGCGTAGGCTCAAAAGGATTACACCCTTTGAACTTGTGTAGACTGAAAGTGTACAAAAGCAGAGTACAGTGCTATGTAGTTACAGTAGTGTAGTGATTAGATTATAATCGTGACTAGGATTGACCATTGGCGACATCCTGACTCAAACATAAACGTAAAAAAAGATTAAAGTTAAAATGTTTATTAATCTACAGGGTGAGTCACGACGGACGCGTCGGAGTTGTATGGCGAAACGCTTAATATTTTCCAATTTCTGTCGCTGTTAGATTTTGTAAGTCAATAAGGGCTACATTTATAAAATATTTTTAAACATACAGGGTGCTCCAAAAAAGAGTGGCATATCAAAGTTATACTTTTTCATATGGAACACCCTGTATATTTTTACATTTTTGGATTCCTCTTTAAATTTAATTAAAAAAATGTATAAGGTCATATGGGTCTAAAGTCAACCGTTCTCGTGAAAATCGCATTTTCATGAAAATTTAGTATTTTCAAAAATTTTCTACATTTAAAAACTTTGAGAAGTCTGAAGAAATTCGCTTGGAGATAAGATTGACAATCGATTATGTAACACTTTGCACCACCTACATTTTTAAAATATTATACAGCGCGTTTTTTACGCTTGGTCAAACTTGTGAAACTTTAAACATCGATAACTCATTTTTTTTAAATACAACCCCTTATATTTTTTAACACCGTCTTATAGAAAATTTAATTCTCTTTCGAAAACATTCATACTGTTTTAAACCTAAAATTGATATTTTCCGAGATATCGCGATTTTATTGTTAATTATTAGGTCAAAGTAATATTTTCGAGTAGGCTACAAAGATAGACAGCGATAATTTGAAACAATTGAAAGAAAGAACAAGAAAGGTTTAGTTTTATCTTTTGCATACGCATTTTTAACATTTTTTTATAGTGAAGAGCAATCTCACGTTTAAATCGCGATTTCTTAAAATTATTTATGCATTTATTTATTGGACCAGTATGATAAGATGATTAGTAAATCCTATAAACTATTTTTTTGTATGATACGACTCTCGGTTCTACCAAAATGTCTTTGCTTAACTTCTGGTTCTACGCATTTTGCAAACATTGTGTTTTATGCAGTGTGCACAATGTTTAATGAAGGTAAGTGTTTATGGTGTGTTAAATAAAATATAAATACACAGAAAATATTTCAAATAGGGACCGTAGTAACTTTAATTGAATATTTATAAAAATATTTCTAGTGATAACTAAAATGTATGTAATAATAATTCAAAAACTTTTGAGACAATCACTCCTAATATGTTGCGTAATATAAGGCGTTTACTTGAAAAGAGGATCACAATGTGTATTCAAGAGGATGGTCGTCATGTTGAACATTTATTGTAATCGGCTGTTAAATCTGGTTTTTGAATTATTATTACATACATTTTAGTTATCACTAGAAATATTTTTATAAATGTTCAATTAAAGTTACTACGGTCCCAATTTGAAATATTTTCTGTATTTATATTTTAGTTAACACACCATAAACACTTACTTATATTAAACATTGTGCACACTGTATAAAACACAATGTTTGCAAAATGCGTGGAACCAGAATTTAAGCAGACATTTTGGTAGAACCGAGTGTCCTATTATTAACATACAAAAAAATGGTTTATAGGATTTAGTATCATCTTATCATACTGGTCCAATAAATAAATACATAAATAATTTTAAGAAATCTCGATTTAAACGTGATATTGCTCTCCATTATAAAAAAATGTCAAAAATGCGTAGGCAAAAGATAAAACTAAACCTTTCTTGTTCTTTCTTTCAATTGTTTCAAATTACCGCTGTCTACCTTCATAGCCTACTCGAAAATATTACTTTGACCTAATAATTAACATTAAAATCGCGATATCTCGAAAAATATCAATTTTAGGTATAAAACAGTATTATTGTTTTCGAAAGAGAATTAAATTTTCTATAAGACGGTGTAAAAAAATATAGGGTGTTGTATTTTTAAAAAATGAGTTATCGATGTTTAAAGTTTCACAAATTTGACCAGGCGTAAAAAACGCGCTGTATAATATTTTAAAAATGTAGGTGGTGCAAAGTGTTACATAATCTATTGTCAATCATATCTCCAAGCGAATTTCTTCAAACTTCTCAAAGTTTTTAAATGTAGAAAATTTTTGAAAATACTGTATTTTCATGAAAATGCGATTTTTACGAGAACGGTTGACTTTAGACCCATATGACCTTATACATTTTTTTAATTAAATTTAAAGAGGAATCCAAAAAGTAAAAATATGCAGGGTGTTCCATAAGAAAAAGTATAACTTTGATATGCCACTCTTTTTTGGAGCACCCTGTACGTTTGAAAATATTTTTAAAATGTAGCCCTTATTGACTTAGATAATTTAACAGCGACAGAAATTGGAAAATATAAAACGTTTCGCCATAAAACTCCGACGCGTCCGTTGTGACTCACCCGTATAGGATTAGGTGCATTGCAAATTTTAAATAATAATTTTAAAAAAATCCTGTTCCTAATTATTGATTTTCAAAATTTTAATTTACTTTAAATTCAGTGTTGGGCAAAATTAGATTTTTATTAAAAAAAATAAAAATTTATTGATTTATATTTAAGAAATCAAAAAATTCACGATTTTTTGATTTATTTTAAGAAATTTGTTCCTTTTTACAACTAATTTATTCATTATTCACACTACATTATAATTATCTTCTATACAGCATAATTCAAAATGTATCAACAAATAAAAAAGATTTTATAAAAAATTTCCCAGACACTTTCATTCTTGATAAAAGTAGGTATATGAGCTAAAACTAATTTTAAGATGAAAAGATTTCGTAAAAATTTATACGTTATTGGATTTTAGCGATTTTAGAATTATTCACAAGAGTAGGTACAGTGGTCTTATTTTAAGAGTATTAAAAAAGTTTCATAGGAAAAGATTGTTTAGAATTCAAAAATACGACTAAAGGTGAAATTTGACTTTAAAATTTCGATACTTATTTAAGAAATTTTAAAATCCAAAAAGTCTGTAATAAAGGGAAAAGTTTTTTATTATTGGTTTCTCAAAACATTTTACTCTCGACAAATTTGGTGTACGGTCTGAAACTAATTTTAAATAAAAAAAGTGCAATAAAAGTTCCTTTAACACTAGGTTTTAACGATTTCATAAAGAATCGGAAGAGTAAAGTGTCCTTATTTTAAGAATTGGAAAAAAGTTTTGAATAATGTTTAGAATTTTAAAATAATCTTAAATAAAATATAGTTTTTCCTTGGTTTTGATTTAAACTCCTAAAATAAGGGCAATTAATTTTTATATACTTTCTCTTTCGATAATTTGCTTATCATGTAACACATCCTGCTATTCGTAGTGCGTATATTAATTTTTCTACGACCATTATTGCAAATGATTATTACAGTACAGCCTGCATGCTAAAGGAGTCCTTACGTACGGTAAGCAAAAAGCACGCCTGTCTAGAAATATTAAAGTCGACTTAAGTCAAACTTGACAACAAGTTACGTACAAGTGTGTATTATTAGACAAAAAACCGGTAAAATCCTATGTATTATGTGATCGTAGAAAAAGTATGCTACCTAACACGAGTTGTAAAGCAATTACGCACTCTGGAAATACGCAATCGCCGCTACGCGGCTTCGTACGTGATCTGCTTTTTGCCACAGTTGTTATGTAATGTACCACTACATTTTGCTTTCAGCTATCTTTTGTTTTTTGTCTTTTTTTATCTTATTAGTTTTAAAAATTCTTTTTTAAGCTACTTAATAAATCAATTTTAAGTTAAACTTTCCATCGCATTCTAGCGTTACGATTTTTTCTATTCTGTGGAAAACTTCCTTTTACTTCATCTAATCTCACCTCACTCAGCTATTCGCATTCTTAAGTAAAATAAATCATTGCAATGTTGTTAAATTATTTTTGTTTTTCGGGTGTTGCGCAGTATCTTCATGAATCTTTTTTTATACATGCTAACATCAAACATTTTAAATACCACCATTTTTAAAGACTTACCTAGTTTATTTTTAGAGACCTAATTTTAAAAATTTATGTATTTCGAATCACTTTATGATATACTTTTACTCTCCAACGCGTCCTTACTTTTAAAAGCGTGTGTTCATAGTCTTGGTTGTCATGTTTTTGTGCTTTCCCTTACAAATTATTCACCATCTTATTTTTATAGGTCTGAACTCGTGGCACGTATTCCTAAGAAGCACTTTGAGAAGTTTTTTGTCAAGTCTGCTAATAACAGTTACAATCTGCGAAAAGATTAATGGTCTTAAGCCCATAAATGTTCAGATGATTTATACAGCTTTTTAATAAAGATGTTTACAATTTAAAAATTAAAAGGCTCATTAATTCGATAATTACAACTTGATATAAGTCAATTTTGAATTATCGTCAATGAAAAACTCATTATCGTTTTTAATTTGTGTTTTTCGATTTTGTTTGGTTGGAAAACCAGGTTTAACTGGGGCTTAGATTATTGATACAACGTAAACTCGAGTATTTTGTGGATAAATAGTCACTTTTCTTGGGGATTGTATAGATATATGTATGCGGAAATCAATATCCTTTGTAGCTCTTCTTTGATGTAAGAAAATATCGTTGAAAACGCAAATCTGTGACATGCGCGACAAATGCTTCCATTTGTCTGTGGGGATTTAGCTCAGAACGCATGCATGATTGATTACTCTTTTGTGCGAAATTAACTGGGTAATGTACAATGCGAAGTCAGTTTAATAAATAATGGTGCGAAATTTGCTTAATTCGTATTCAGATTTTTGGGAAGGTTTATTCGTCAAGTTTTCCTGTATTCTCTCTTGTATTACTACAACCAACGAGCCCCAACTTGAAATAGCGCAAACAAAGTGTGATATAATACTTTGAACATTTTATGTTTTAAAGAAAAGCGTAACACTCCAGATTAATTAATTAGAAGTTCGTGTTATTTCAATCTTTACTTGAATATTTTCTTGCAAAGCGCTTTATTGTGTTTTTTCTTCGTGCTGAAATTTGTAAATACGAGTATAATAAGCATTGTTTATTGTGATCACTGGATTATTTAAGTTAACTGCTTCGTTCATAAAATAAATTCCTAAAACGTAATTAAATATGACATCTATAAGAAATACCTAACTAAGTTGATGACGCTTCAAAATAGACGAAAAGTCAATATGAAATAGCAAATAAGGAATAAAAAGTTGCTCTAACAATGTGCTGGATTTTTAGTATCTGCACAGGATAGTCCAAATTCAATGGAACTACACGGGTATCTCGCTTAATATTCAAGATGGAGAAACGGTTAAATTACCAAAAATGTGCAGTTTTTTAAGATAAACTTACCAGGGAAGGTCACGATACGTTGTCGCAAGAATTTGATTAAGGCTGTGTTTATTGCAGCATCAAGAACATCAAAACTAAATCTTTTGCAGAGTTATACGTGCCACTGGCCATTTTCTTCGGAAAAATAGCGGAGAAACTGAGAAGTTGAACAATAAAAGTAATTTTTGCAATCGCGTTGGCCATGAAACCGTCAGAGACAAATCTAATTTTTTCTATTAACCAATGCGCGCATCCTTTGCAAGTAAAATGGTGCAAAGTTTTTGTAGAAGTCTTAAACGGTTCCGGAGAAAAGCGCGAAAAACGATGCCTTTGTAAAACTGCTTTCCCTATGTTAAACGCCCATGCAAGTCGCATAGATATAACTCGAGAATTATAATAAATGATAATTTGAAAATGCCCAATTTTTAAATTTTTTCTTTCACTATTAGAAGAAATAAATGAACTCGTCTCTAACCAACTTGACTTTGATAATCAAACCTCAAATGACGGGTAAAGAATTACCTAAATGAAATGGAGCAGCAGCAAATTTTTGTGTAGGTATAAATACTAATTTCTTATAAATTATGTTCGCACTAGAAGAAAAAGCGCCCACTCGCATATTCGTTTGCAGTTATATTTTTAATTATTTAATTTTGCATTTACTACGTAGTGTGAGTTAAAATCTCACAAACAAGTTTTAATATCAATTTCCGTCATACGTTTTATTAGTTGTGCAAGGCATCTAATCGTATAATGTTTAACGTGTGTACAACTTTAGCTTCGTAGTATAACCACACAATAAGTAATAAAACGTTAAGTACCGTTGTATCAGTGTTTACAGTGATCAACAATGGGCTATATTTGTACTATTTTACGATTATTGTTTTTGAAATTGTATTGGTTTGTCAAAAACTGCGCTTTTACTATTCAATGCCACATAACGTAGACTAATTGTACGGCGTCATAACATTATTGCGTGTTGGGTTATGTTGATATAGATATTGTTTTCAGACCATTGTTAGTTTCTAATTATCAGTTGATTGGGTTTGGTTGAATAAAAATTCCCGATATTAGTTTACAACTAAGTACCTACTCGTATTCGTCTATAAAGCTAATTTCAATAGTTTTCACTCTGTTTTGTTTGGATATTTGTACATAAATATAGTTAGTAGTTCACTATTTCTCAACCTCTTTGTATTTGTGCAACCCTTTCCATATCAATTTGTATTTCGCCCCGCCTTTTAATTCTCATGTCCTGCTAATCACTCTATTTGACTTTACTGCTCAATTGAATGTGTTATTTTTAAAATGTACCTATATATTTGTTAGTACTGTTTTTGCCTGTGTTAACATAAAATTAAATTGAAATTCGGAACGCTAGTTTTAGGCCCACTAAGAACCTGTATGTATAAAAGCTGTCCTTTGTATTGTGTATTTTGTAAGTATTTTTTTGTTGTTTCCTTCGATTTTTTTATTTTCTACGCACTTTCCCTAATGGACGCGTACCACAGGTTAAGAATCACTTTAGTAGTTGAAAAAGCTACTTAGTTTAGTTTTTTTTTAAGTTTATGTAAAAGTAGAGAAGACGACATTATGAAGAAAAGCTTATGTGACGTTATTTATTATCTCATTTTATTGAGTACCGAGTATTGAGACTAAAGCCATTTTCATGTAGGTAATTATAAAACTTTCAAGATTCTGAGTTTGAAAACTGGAGAAAAGGATAAAAAATATGTAATCACTGGTATTTTCTCAAAAATTAGCACTTAAGAGAATAAGCAGACTTAGCATAAGTATAAATAAATAAATAAAATTGCATTGTCATGAAAATACAGTACTTTAAAAAAATTTCAATATTTTAAAACTTGAAAAGTCTGAAGAAATTCGTTTGGAGATTAGATTGACAATAGATTAAATAACACTTTGCAAAACCCACATTTTTAAAATACTATACAGGGCGTTTTTTACGCTTGGTCACACTTGTAAAACTTTAAATTAAACATCGATAACAAATTTTTTTAAAACACAACACCCAATATTTTTTTACATAGTCTTATAGAAAATTTAATTGTGTTTTTAAAACATTCAGGCTGTTTTTCACCTAAAATTGATATTTTCCGAGATATCGCGATTTTATTGTTAATTTTTAGGGCAACGTAATATTTTCGAGTACCGTAAAATGGGGCGAAATTGATTTTTTGGGGCTAAATTGATTAGTAAATCCGATTCTAATATTTTTGAAATTAGCGCCTTAGTTATTTAAACTACGTGAATTGACATGCTGGTTTTCTACACTTCGATAGACAGACAGTGCATAACTTGGTTTAATTTTGGTAAATATTGTGTTTTTGTTGGTAAAAAGTTGAACTCTAAGTGAGCTTACAATTTCAACATTTCTATAACACCGGGAACTTTGGCAGGTACGTTAAAAATTAAAGTTTTTTAAACTCATTTCACAGTATGAACGGAAATATCGGTCCCTCCTAACCTATTTCATAGTGGTTGTTTTATTGTGACTTGACTACGAAGGCGGGAAATTTAAAAAGTTCTATGTGGGGTGAAATTGATAATCGGTGAGGGGTCAACTTGATCATAGGTGTGGAGTCAATTTGATTGAGTTCCAGCGTCCCACATATTCAATTATGATGAGACTAATCTACAGGATGATCCAGGGCAAAAAAAAAGCTATTTCGCAGAGGCACTAAATACCCAGAAAAAGTTTGTAACTTCGCTAAAACTGCCACTTCAATTATGATGTGCGGTTCCGCTTCAGGTGTGCTTTTGCCACCGTATATAATTTATAAATCAGAAAAGATGTGGTTACAATGGACCGAAAATGGTCCAAAAGGGTTACCGTGCTGCAATGAAAGATGTTGTGCATCAGGGTCTCGTTACAACAGGACACATCGTGGCTGGATAGATGCCCAATTTTTCGGGGATTGGTTTGTTTCTACCTTCCTAGCTCATGCCAAGAGACTTGAAGGACGCAAAGTTTTGTTAGGCGACAACTTATCGTCGCATTTTACTAATGATGTGTTAAAACAATGTGCTGAAAATAATATTTCATTTGTTTGCCTTCCGAAAAACTCAACCCACCTTACTTAACCATTGGATGTCGGATTTTTTCGACCATTTAAAATTGCTTGGAGAGCTGTTTTGACTATATGGAAAGCTACAAATAAACTTTCAGCGTCTATTGATAAAAAGGACTTTCCGAATTTGCTGAAAAAAACATTGCTTGAAATGGATAAGAAGTTTATTAATGGCGCTATACAAAAAGACCTGGTAGCGTCCTTCAAAGCAACTGGAATATCACCTATGGATGCAAACTCTGTGTTGCGAAAAATTCCGACAGAAAACAGCAATAATGAAACCAATAATGATATTAATAATGTATTAGTTGACTATTTAAAACAACAAAGATTTTCAGGCGCGCCATCAAGGCGGAATATAAAAAGGCAAAAACTTGCTGTAGAACCCGGAAAGAGTGTGAGTGCACCTAACGAAGACTCCGATAGCGAATTCATTCCACCTGAATCATTGACCAATGATGATTCTGATAATGAATCAATGGAAGACATTCAAGAAGAAGTAGAACATCTGATACCAAAGGAAAATGAAATCGAGCGAGGTAATTTTGTGTTGGTAAAAGTACTGGGCGGTTCAAGAAAGAAAACAAGTTATAGATATGTTGCGATAGTTCAAGGTGTGACCAATGACGGTGAAATCGAACTGTTAGGAATGAAATCTGTAGACAGGCAAAAAAAAATTTTCAAAACTGAAGCAAACGACGAATTTTCAGATATTATAGCTTTGCTTCCGAATCCCACATTACAAGATTTAAACGGGCAAGAGGCATACTTTTTTGACCATGTCGTCGATATTAATGAAATGTAGTCATGTCGCATTTTTTTGTGTTATGTTCTTTCAAATAAACAATTACATTTATGTTCTTTTAGTTTAGTTTTGTATTTTAAATTGATAAATATTCAGAAAAACTGAAAGGTTAATGGTGATCAATTTCACCCCGAAAATGAAATTTTGCTGTAACTTTTTAGTCATCCAAAATTTTTTGGTCTGAGTCAAATTGATCCCATGTATGCAGTTTGTACGTTCATTTCATACGATAAAACCTTACTTGATCAATTTGACCCCATCTTGAGTATGAAGTTGATCACTTATTATTTTTAGTGTAAAAGCAGAAATAGAAATTATTTTTGGTTTTCACAAAATGTAACCGTTGTGTATCACGCAACTGCGCTCACTGAAGAAAAAATAACTGCAATTTTAATATTCTAAACAAAAATATAGATAAAAATAAAATAATCTTGATCGATTTCGCCCCATTTTACCAACGTAATATTTTCGAGTAGTCTATGAAGGCAGACGGCGGTAATTTCCAACAATTGAAAGAAAAGAACAAGAAATTTGTATTTTATCTTTTGCCTACGCATTTTTGAATTTTTTTATAATATAATATTTACAATATAGGGTGTTGTATTTTTAAAAAAATGAGTTATCCATGTTAAAAGTTTTAAAAGTTTGATCAAGCGTAAAAAACGCCCTGTACAGTATTTTAAAAATGTGGGTTGTGTAAAGTGTTAAATAATCTATTGTCAATCTAATCTCCAAGCGAATTTCTTGAGACTTTTTAAGTTTTAAAATGTTGAAAATTTTTGAAAGTACTGCATTTTCATGAAAATGCAAATTTCATGAAAACGGTTGACTTTAGACCCATACAACTTTTTAAATTTTTTGAAGTAAATTGAAAGAGAAATCCCAAAATGTAAAGATATACAGGGTGTTCCATAAGAAAAAGTATAACTTTGATATGCCACTCTTTTTTGGAGCACCCTGTATGTTTGAAAATATTTTTAAAATGTAGCCCTTATTGACTTACATAATCTAACAGCGACAAAAGTTGGAGAATATATGCCGTTTAGCCATAAAACTTCGTGGCGTCATTATAAACATACACACTTTGCATAAAAAATCACGAAGACTCATTAGATAAACAAATAATTGAAACAAAAATTCATTTCTTAATAATGTTCGTTTCTTAATCCAGCTAAACTCAACATTGTTCAGTAAAATGTAATTTTATTAATAAATGATCATAAAAACCAGTTTTCCATGGAAAGCATTAATTCTGTATTATAAGTAACAGTTTCCTCTCAGGCAAACTAAATAAAATTAATTGATCTTTTCAGTTTTTCATTCAACCGTCGACCGAGAGATTTGAAGTGTTTTTCTAGGATATGCCACATGTTTTTGTAATTCTAATTCATTTTCAGTTTTTCCTTAACTCCAAAGCTTTTTACTCCCGTAAGTTTTTTTCTTGATCTCTTCGGATTTAATGGCCCACATAAATTTCGTAAAGAAGCACGGATAGCAAATAAAACCAGACATTTTCAATTGTACGTCCCGCGTTCGTTAAAAATAATTGCCGACCACAAATTATTATAAACTATGTACCTGCCTTGCAAGATAACGTAATGCGGATATTTAAAGTTCCAAACTCGGATATTATTTCAAACAAATGAGTCCCGTCCGAGGTACCTTTCAGGAAAATAATGCTAGATTGAAGGCTGTGAATAAAAGACGACGTCAGTTACACGCGAGGCACTTGAAAATGTTCGAAAGAAATTAAAAATACGACACGTCTGTTAGTGACTTTAATATCGATAGGTTATAGAATGGTTTTCGTTTTATATAAATTATTATTAACCCAATACTACCCACCAATTCCGAAATAGAGCATGAATGCAATTAAATTTTTATTGCGAATCAATGCACGTAATAAGCGTTGTTCAATCTTAATTTATCAGCAAATCTAATTAAACAGGCCAAGGCTAGCTAAAATAATATAAAATGAATTTTACGAGCAAAACGTCTTATTTCCAATGCGTTTCCTTATTATGTATGTTTGTTTAACATTTAATTTCAAGTCTTTAAGCAGTATCCATTTCAAATTCAATTTTCGTGTTTACTTAAACCGTTTTAAGCAGCCAAGAATTACTTAGTCCGTAACATAAAAATTTTTGAAGCCGATCGCGAATGAGCAAATTATGATTAAATATAAATCACCAATACAATTGGAAAATAATTAAATTTAATGCGGTCAGCTTGAGAATCAATTATTGTGCATGCGATTGCAAAATTCCATGATTGACTGATTGATTAGGGTCATTATTTATGTATAATAAACTGGTGCTAAACAACTTTTGCCCTCCATTGTGTGTGTATATCTGTATCGGTGTACTATTAGGTATCGGGTCAAAAAGGCCCGAACGGAACATGCGCGCTGCAAATTCGAACAGAACAGCAGGGTTAAATGATTTCCGGTGCCTCCAGTAATGTCGGTTAATTTATCATAACGAAATGTATATTGTTACAGATTTAAAAAGCGAATACAGTTTCAAATGCAACTACATGACTTAATAAACTTTAAACCAGGGACTTAAACGAAATAAATCGTTTCCGCCCATAAAATTTCTTTTTCGTTTACGTGAACCGAAATTTATAACGGTTAAAACCGGTTTTACAGTTTTTTTGTGTCGTCAAAAAATCGAGGACTTTAATTTTTTTTTCAAGTCACCACCGCCCTTTAGTAATACGATAACAATCTTTGTGTCTCCGCTAAATTATAAACGACGACGATTGGTTTTGATGCTCACGGACAGCATATTTTAGACTGGCGAACCGCTGCTTCATTAAATTTACAAATCGTTAAACACATTAACAATTAACCATTTTATTTGGCATTAAACCCGTAAGGTGCAAAAACACAACTCGATTAGTTTTAATTGTACACATGATTTTTATCCAAAAATATAAAAATATAGCAAGTGCTGTTTTAAATGTGTTTTAGTACCAAAAATCTATGCATTCGTATTAAATAAGATCCTGCTGTTATTATTTAAAAAGATATAAGAATTAATGCAAGTGGATAATTCACTAAATGATTCCGTGAATGTTATAAATAAAAATAAATAAATATATACTCTAAACGCAAATAAAACATACCTACAAATTAATAATATAGGTATAAAAAATAAACTCGAAATATACTCTAACTTAAAAGTTTAAATTTTACTTTTAATAAATCTAAACGCAAATACAACGTACCTACACATAAATAATATGTATCCAATCAAGGGTATATTCTATATTGATGATCCAATCAACAAATTAGAAATAGAGAATATCTGTACCCTTAATTGTGTTACACGAAATTGCAAGTATAAACAATAAAGTTGTTAATACATATTCACGTAAATATATGGAGAAAAGTGAAGCTCACTTATTTCAAGTGAGATTTTTTACTGTCTCGTGGAGTCTCCCCAGCACAGAAGGTACATTCGCGTTTGTGTTTAACAAATAAAAATTAAATTGTGAAAAAACCGGTTAAACCCGGTTTTGGAAAATATTTGTTTCGTTTTCGTTCTTGAACGAAAAATAATAATTTTGTTTTCGTTTTCGTTCCTAAAAAGATTTCAGTTAATTTCGTTTAATGTATTCGTTTTTGTTCCGTTCTTAGTCCCTGCTTTAAACTGTTTGTGCAAACTTATAATTAATTTGATTAAGTGAGCTAGGACCTGCGTTCACCCAAATTCAAAATGTTGACAAACTACTTAACAACATTTTTTGAATTTAACTTACATTTAAATGTTTAGGCAGCTTTATACAAATATTAATCTTTTCAAAATCGAAGTGTCAACAAAACGTAAAAGCTAAGATTCAAGTTACGTTTTATTATTTAGTCATGAGTAGGGATTGCAATCCCGATCAAATTTTACGATCCCGGGATTTCGGGATTGAAGATGTTATTAATCCCGGGATCCCGGGATCCCGGGATTATATATAATGTGAAGTATTTGCTTAAAAACAGAAGCTAATGCAGTGTATATATATATTTTTTGATTACAAATGATTTACATAATTATTGAATAATTTAGTAATTACCAATTATTTTTATTAACTTTTTATTTAATTTGTTTCCTCTATAATTTCTGTTAATTTGTTTTAATTATATCATAAGTGCAAAGATGTTAATAATAATTGAAAAATATATACATATACCTACCGTACCTATTATGTTTTATTATTATAGAAATAATCGAATTATTAGATATAACATTTAAATAAATGAAATTAAACTTATTATACATTAGAATACTTAATTACATAAACATAAATTTGCTGAAACTGTTAAAAACTCAAACAAAGCACAACTTTAATTCACTAAAAATTTAAAAAATAGACTGTTTTATAAGTAACAAAAATAAAAAAAATTAGGATGATTATTATCTTAGTACAAGAATTTTTTTAAATTTTGTTATCATACATAAGACGGCAAGCGGCGACGTAAACAAGCTTAAACTTGCAAAATTGCATCGTTCAACTTATTCACGTTGAGTAGATACCAACTATGAGCAATTTTTTTTACAAAATAATGTACTTATAGTTAAATTTTGTAAATCCCGAAAATCCCGGGATTCTACATTTAAAATCCCGGGATTTTCGAGATCAAAAAGCGACCGGGATCCCGGGATCACGAATCCCGTGATTGCAATCCCTAGTCATGAGTCCTTCTACTGAGGAGTAGAACTGTTGAGTTGTGTGATGCTAACTGTTTTCATGTTCTTTGTCTTGTGCTAGCTTTTTTATGTCTCTCCATTCGATCTTTTTATCTGTTGCTGCTTTTTTTACTTTGTCTTGCCAGGATTTTCTCGGTCTACCTCTAATTTATTCCCCTGTAATCTTGCTTCATATGCTTTTCTGGTTAACCTTTCTTCTTTCATCCTATAAATGTGACCCAACCATCCCTGTCTTTCTTGTATTTTTGTTTCAACTGATTTTATCGTTAATTGTTCTCTATATGTTTCTTTTCTGATTCTATCTTTTTTGATTTTTCCTTGAATTTTTCTTAAAAATCTCATATCTGCTGCATGCATTTACAATATTTTTGTTTGTGATTGTCCACACTTCACTTCCGTATAAAAGTGCCGGAGTTACTACCTTTTTTACCACTTCCACTTTTATTAGTTTTGGGACTTCTTTATTTCAAAAGATGTTTTTTTTTAACTGTTAAATATTCTATCCACATTTGCTGTCCTTTTGCTTATTTCTCTATAAATATTTAAATCTTTCTAGCTGATGTTATGCCGTTCTCTCTGTTGTAACGATCATAGTTTTAGCTTTTTTCTGTATTTATTTTCGTCTTGATTTTTTTTAGTTCCTGGTGTGAGGTTTCTAGATTGTGTTGTAGATACTTTTCTGTTCCTGCGACTAAGACCATTTCGTCTGTGAATATTAGTTCACTTATGTTTATTTTTTTTATCTTCTTTCGGAAAATCTTAGTCCCATCAACCGACTTTAGTACCACCAAGTGAGGTTCCCTTGTGAGCACGCATCCTTGTTTTAAGCCCTCTTTTGTTTCAAACTTTTCCGATTCTTCAATTTGTGTTCTTACAATATTTACCGTTTTTTCGTACATCGCTTTTATTATGTCGATTATTTCTATTTCTATTCCCTTCCTTCTTAGACCTCTCCATACGTCTTTTCTTTTGATTTTATCAAATGCTTTTTCCAAGTCTATAAAACATAAATGTATTTCCTTGTTTTTTTGTTAAGCTCGTTTCAATTGTTATTGTTATGTAATTATTAAAATTGTTGACTACCTGTGGCTTTAAAATATTTGTCTTTTTTTTTCAATACGTCGACAGCAACAAAACTTATAATGTTATTTGTATGCTGTGTAGGGACATTAACTAGAAAACTTAATATTATTATCCTGCTGTATAACGGAACACTTGAGAAATTAAGTAATTGTAACAGTATTTTCATACCCCTTAAAAGGGTTATAGCTCCCTCAGGAAGCATTTTATTACATATGTTCACGGGGACTTCTGCAATTAAAATAAACTAGAAATTACCTCTTAAACTTTATCGGTATAGTTTTGAACCACCCTGTATGATATAAACAAACTTCAAATTATGTAAGCTAGATAATGAAGGTTATTATATGTCTGTTACTCAGTTTAATGAATTTCTTGTCTAGAATAATAACTGTAAAACAGTTTTAATTTAGACTGTACTTGTCAGAAGCAATAAGCTCAGATGAATAGCAAAACAACCGTTTGCGTCAGTTAGTACATTTATAATTTGAAAATAAACCTTCGTGTGGCACATCTCTCATTTGACTAAAATGGTAATAATTTCATAACTTCGAACAATATCTCCTTTTACAATTAATGACAGTGTTTTAAATAAACATAATGACTTCATCGTATAAATCTGCAAGTCTTGACTTTTTTGATTGGCGAACTGCATTCGTAACATTATTTAAACCATACCTACCACTAAGCCCAAAATATTTTAAATTGTAAAAATTATTTAAAGATTACTATAACATATTTTTAGTACTACGTTATCATCTATGGCTGAATAATTGTATTTTAGATTTTTGCGAATGACACATCCATAAAAAACGGTTTTGAAGAATTGAAAAATGTATGGATAACATGTGGCTAAATTTTAAAGTAACATTAAAAATACAATACTTAAATAAATGTCCATTGTAGTTGAATTAAGAATATTACAAAAATTGAAAATAATTTAGTGTAGGTACCTATTTACTTCGGGCCAGTTTAGGAATCTTGATACATATTCGGTTAAGCTAGCAAGTTATTTCATATAATAGAACTTAATTTGTAACGATATTTTGATGTTTAAAAAAATGCAAGATTTTTGGAAAAGTTGGATTTCTTTTTCATTTAATTTTTTCCATTTTTAAAATAAAAATTGTAGGTTTTCCACCCCGCCTGAGATCAATTATTTTAATTTACTTCAATGTTATTTCATTTAATTTTAAATTTAAACATTGCAACAAATGCTGATGCATCAGTTACTAAAACATGGAACACTTCAAAAGGGCCAAGTTATGAGGATTTCATATTTAGTAAAACACATTAACATAAAAATACTACGATCATAACTTGGGTCCTACAACGCCAACATTTGGGTTTCGTCAATCAACAAAC
>CANTFG010000272.1:0-53301 GCA_947652605.1 Elmis aenea | reverse complement strand
ATAGCTACTGTAAAGGATACACGAGTTCAGCTTTATTAATTCCAAAGCGAACATTTTCATCAGAGTTATCTATGAACTTTCTACCTAAATTTAATATCGATTTAGATTGCTGCGAAATTGAAAACAAAAATAACATAAACATTTCAGAACTGTCATTAAAACAAAGGTTACAAGGTAACCTCACTTCATTTAGATGAATTAAATGTTGCTAGCTATAAAACTATCTCAGGTTGATGAGATAGCAGATCAAGTGTTTAAGACACGCATCTCAATCGAAGTCCACATCGATTACTATTATTTTATGTTATGTATTCAATATGTATTTTGTTTGTTTTATATCTCTGTTATAAGTTAGTTTGTAAGTTTAAAGGAGGAAAAGCGATGTTGTGGAATGATACCAAATTTATGCATAACTTTTAACAATCGGAATGATACTACTCGTGCTGATTCCCGAAACTCTGACGAAATCATAGAATCGCACCAGCTCACCCCTCGTGAGGACCCAAATTTCGCATTCCACAATAGGCGCTCGACCCTCCGGTAGACGAAGCAGTAGAATATTTTAAGTTAGAAAAATAAATAATAAAAAAAAAAAATAATAATAATAATTTAAGTATACAATATTTGCATTTTAGTATGAATAGTCGCACTTATAGCTTATAGTTTCATTTATTTAATTATGCTTATGCTTTGGTTTTATCAATTGATTATGTTATCAATTTTCATGCTTTAAACTAATTAATTAATTTAACCAACTTGTTTATTCAATTTTTGATTTTATTTCTTATGTTCAATTTTAATTTAAAGGTTTTAAAGATTGTTGTAATTGTTTTACATTTGATGTAAAAAAGATTAAACTACGTTTTAACTTTTTATTTAAGAGGGGAAGTGTGATGTTCACTTATCTCCTCCAGTTGCCGCCGCCCCCGCTAGGATATTAATTACACCTAGCGTTGCAGATTGGACTCTCTAGCCTTCAGTATTAGAGATATACAGGGACTTCGTCCCTAGCTTTCTAACTAGTAACATGTTTACTATTTTTTATATTGTTTTATTATGTAACCGAATTTATTATCTAAATTTATACAACCTTTCGAAATGTCATTATCAAGTTCAACTAATTGTTATTACGAGGACAACCAATAAATCAATTACAACAGTTATCCTCATTTAGTATTATTCGTACTAACACTACCACCCCCCATTTAACATCAACGACCAACACTCAAAAACGAAAACCGCTCTCGACCGACCGTCACAGCCGCAACTGCGCACTTATTAATTATTTCGATATACTTTTAGCGATTTCGAAGATTTTACACTCGCTTTCGTACTATCAATTTGCACTTCATACTTGCTATTCGTTTCAGGTCACCTTACTCGATGACTTTCGAGATTACGTACATTGCACTGATACGCCGCAACTGCGCACCCATTACGCATTATGGCAAGTTCAATGATTGCGTTATTCGCTAGACACTAAGTAAATTTCTTAGTACACATATACAACGGTTTTATACAAGGAACTTCTCTGTTTTTAACAATACATTAATACCCTTGGCTTCGGCAATTACTAGCACCACACATGTGCCCACTGGCAAGTGTCTTTTTATTCACGCAAGAACTGAAAAAATCTACAAATGCGGCGTTTGGCCACGTTTAATTCATAATTTAATTGACCAATGCTGAGTTGTCGCTTTTCTAAAAATGCATATCAAATCCAAATAATCTATTCTAAGTTAAGTGAAGAAGGCGAAACCCCAAAATATATTATTCGCCAGTAGGTTACTCAGTAAGTGCAACTACACAACAACGAAACTTGAGTTGCTAGCAGTAGTATTTGGTCTTAAAAAAATTCCGTACATATTTACTCGGTAATAGAGAAATCGTCCAGTCGGACCATAAAGCACTTTCGTTTCTACTGCAAGCAAATATGCTAAGCGGGAGGAGCCGTTGGTCGTTGGTGCATGTATACAGGGTGTCCCAGATTACATTTCCAGCATGGGGATCTCGCTTATTATAAGAGATACAGGTTTGTTTAAATTAGATGTATTATTCCTTGGTATGAGAGGAGCCACAATCAATTTTTAAAAGTACAAAATTCCTCGTACTTCAGATGTTATAGCAAAAAATATGAAAATGTCGAATTTCTTTTTTTCTCTTATAACTTTTTTGTCTTAATCTTTAGAACAATTTTATTTGTACTTTCTTAAGGTACTTTTTAATGGAGAACGTAACTGTTATTTTAGATTATTTTTTAACACCTACTATTTTTGAGATATTACCTCTAACCATTTTTTCTTATGGGCCGCGAAGTTGGTTATGCAATAGTTGAATGTGCTTTTTTTTCTCTTTAAAATGAAATATTACTTGCTATATTTATTTTTATAAATAAGTCACAAAATGCAAAAAAAAACGTTTTTTTACCCATCACTTATCAAGCTATCTATGAAAATAAAAACAAAAAACAACTAATTAAATGTCAAATGACAGTTACCATTTGTCTGCGGTATCATTTATTAGAATTTCACATTATTGTTGTGTAATTCGATAGTCTTTGTAGTTATTGTTATAATGATGGCTACATTTAAAAATAGCCAAAAATTTGACATGTTGAGATGCTACATCCTTGGCCACAAAAACTGTTTAGAAGCTAAGCGAATGTACTTGGAGCTAAATCCCGAGAAAAGGCAACGAAGGGTGCGTAATTACAAAAATTTGGAAATAAATTTAAAAGAATATGGTTTTTTCGACAAACCAATCCAAAACAAATCAATAATTAATTATAATTATTTATTTTACCCGGTTTCTATTGCAAATGATGTAGCATTTCAACATATAAAATTTTTAATTAGTTGTAAATGTGCCCATAACTATATGATAACAAATTTGCTACAAAGACTATCGAATTACACAACAATACTAAACAATTCTAATAAATGATACCGCAGACAGATGGTAACTGTCATTTGACATTTAATTAGTTGTTTTTTGTTTTTATTTTCATAGATAGCTTGATAAGTGATGGGTAAAATACGATTTTTCTTGATTTTGTGACTTATTTATAAAAATAGATGTAGCAAGTAATATCTCATTTTAAAGAGAAAAAAAGAGCACATTTAACTATTCCATAGCCAACTTCGCGGCCCGTAAGAAAAAATGAATTTAGGAGTAATATCTCAAAAATGGTAGGTGTTAAAAATAATCTAAATTAACAGTTACATTATCCATCAAAAAGTACCTTAAGAAAGTACAAATAAAATTGTTCTAATTATTAAGACAAAAAAGTTATAAGAGAAAAAAGAATAATGCAGTGATCGATGCAGCGGTGGATTCCACTAAGGACTATTTTATTAGTAGAAACGCTGATGTGTTGACCACGGAACGCCAAACATTTTGTATATTTACAGAACAGAGCATACCAGCGACTGCAGCGTACAAGAGAACAGTTGATTTCCTCTCCAGAAATTTGGGACTAGTACTTTCACATATTGAGCTAATTCAAGCTTTCTTTGAGATTATGAATTCCAATGAGATGGAGTTTGAAGAGAGAATTCAGTACATCCATCGGAAAAATAAGTATATGAACAAGGACAAACAAAGAATATCGACGACCATTAACAAATACAGGTATGGAATGAAAAAAATATAGAGGTGATGAACTAAAAAACCAGGTGCTCTGTATGCTAAAATCATTTGCCTCTTATCTCAAAACTAAAGAAAAGTGGAAACTAAACAGGAGGGCCATTGCATCACCGGGGATCCCGCTTCGCATGATTTTCTCAATAATAGAGGAGTTCCATCTAAGGCTCGCTAAGCAAGTGGAAGGTTCCACAATTTCGATTGGGGGCGAGGAAAAGAAGCAAAAGATCATATCCGCTCTCAACGCTGCATCAATACTTATTGCTACGACCGCCATACCAGATTAGCAGAGTACGTGCCATATTTAAATGGATTAACTAACGCATGATTCAACAGCTTATACACCGCTCGAGCTGATGAAAGGTGAAAAACCGATTAGACATATTGAAAAATTAATCACTTTTCCACCCAGATTAGATCAGCCAAAGGAAAAAAAATAGCAAGGGATCGATTTCTATCTAGGGCTGAACGTAGGAAAAAGAGACATGATACGATAAAGTGTCCAATAAAATATTAGGTAGGAGACATGCTATTGGTTAAAACACACTATTAATAATCTGCATGTGATAGGGTGATAAAGAATTTTTTTTTACTGTATGAAGGTCCTTTTGAGATTTTGAAAGAAGTTGGTACAAACGCTTATGTTGTGAGTGATAGAAATAACGACAAGAAAATAGAAACCCATAACGTCGTGAATTTGAAACGATTCTACCAACAAGATCCAACGAGAGATGATAGTAGTGATGCGAACCATAACAAGAAATATAGGTGGAGGTGTTAATTCACAAGAAAGGCGAATAATAGAAGTAATAGATTTCAGGTTTGGTACTGTTATAAGTGAGCATTAGTTGTTTAGGTTGTAAAAATGTTAGTAGTAATAGTTTTAAATGTTTAAGTTTTAATCACTCAAAGTTCTTAAAGTATTCTCACATTTAAAAGGGGGTAATGGGTACATTTTGTAATATACAGGGTGTCCCAGTTTACATTTCCAGTATGGGGATCTCGCTTATTATAAGAGATACAGATTTGTTTAAATTAGATGAATTATTGTTTAGTATGAGAGGAGCCACCATAAATTTTTAAAAGTACAAAATTCCTCGTGCTTCAGATGGAATTTTGTACTTTTAAAAATCTCAGATATGCCAAAAGAAGTTAAACATTATCATACTTTTAGAGACGAATTATCTATAGAAGAAGGTTTGGTATTCAAAGGTGAGAAAATAGTAATACCTAAAAAACTGATAAACAAAATGCTTAAACTAATACATGAAGGCCACTTCGGCATTCAAAGCTGCCTAAGAGGAAGCAGACAACTCATGTATTGGAAAAACCAAGCTAAAGACATAGTTTCTTACGCACAATCCTGCAGCACTTGCGAAAGAATGCAGAGAAAGAATCCCAAACTACCAGTGGTACTCAAACATGTCCCAGAGTTACCATGGCAATATGTCGCTAGTGACATTTTTACCAACAAAGATGATAACTATCTAGTCATTTGCGATAGCTACTCAGGCTACATTGACTTCAAAAAACTAAGAAACATGACGTCCACCGAACTAATCAAACATTTCAAAATATGGTTTGCCACTCACGGAATACCAGAAATACTAGAAACAGATAACGGGACACCCTACGTCTCACAAGAATTTAAAGATTTTTAAATCATGGAAATTTAAACAAGAAACCTCGAGCCCACATCATCCTCAAGGAAACGGACTATCTGAAAAGGCAGTCCAAATTTCTAAAAACATCCTAAGAAAATGTACTGTGGATAACACCGACATACAATTAGCATTACTTAATTATCGCAACACTCCCAGAAATGAAATACTTGGTTCGCCAACTAACAGACTATTCCAGAGCCACAAAAACACTGTTACCCATATCAAACAATAACTTAAAACCTAAAATCGTAGATGAAGTTAATACTGAGTTGAAAAGATTAAAACAAAAACAAAAAAAATATGCAGATAAAAAGACCAAAGAGCCAGCAGAGCTAGAGAAAGGAGAAAAGGTAAGAATCGAATTCAGACACAGACAGTGGAAGCAAAGAGAAGTAGTAGCGAAAACAGAAAACCCCAGATCAGTCATAGTAAAAACCACTCGCAATCAGTTATACCGAAGAAACGCCTCCATGCTTCATAAAACAAGCGCAACAATTCCCGAATATACCGAGATAGTGAGGATTCCAAACAAAATAACGGAAGAAAAGAATCGAGAAATTCAAGCAAATGCCCATAAAGAGCCCGGAAGCTGCCAAACTAGAAAACCCAGTAGTGACCCGATCCGGTAGAGTCGTGAAACCCGTGTGTAGTGTATTATTTACTTGGAGGTACTGTGTTGGTCAGCCTGGTAACACACCAGATGTTTGATAACCAGTGGTAACCAGAATAATAAAATACATAAGTATTAAACCGCGTTTAATTAACTATTAAATGCTATATTTGGCGACGAGTGAAAAAGAGAAAAATAGGAAAGGCAAAAGCATCCTGGAAAATTCTCAAAATAAGACTAAACACGCTGAAAATAAAGTAGAGTGACTGTAAAAAGAAAAGTGAGGTTAACAGTACGTGTTACGAAAGAGCGGGAAATATGGATAAATACGATTTAGAGAAATTTAATTGTAATGGATCAGCAGCTGAAATAGG
This sequence comes from Elmis aenea, assembly GCA_947652605.1. Taxonomy (NCBI): domain Eukaryota; kingdom Metazoa; phylum Arthropoda; class Insecta; order Coleoptera; family Elmidae; genus Elmis; species Elmis aenea. The sequence goes on along the minus strand of CANTFG010000272.1, from coordinate 47,011 downwards.
AATACAATGGACAAGGTGGATTAGATCATTTAAATTATATTTGGAATCCAGGAATATCACAGATTCAAAAAGAAAACGGGCAACATTACTACATATGGCGGGAACAGGAGTACAAAATATTTATTTCACCCTAGTAGGAAATGAATCAGGTACCGTAATAAGAGATGACTCTGGAAATATAATTAAAACAGAATATGATGAAGCAGTAGAAGTTTTGACAAATTATTTTACACCAAAAGCAAATGTACCGTACAAGAGGCATGTATTTCGAACAATGTAACAGAAAGACACTGAAACTATTGCACAGTTTATAATTAGACTAAAACAACAAGCTTTATACTGCAATTTTCATAACATTTCAGAAGAAATTCGTGATCAAGTTGTCGATAAGTGTAAAGATGTAAGCCTAAGAAGAAAGTTTTTGGAAAAAGGTGCAAACTTAACTTTAGATTTGGTAATGGAAATTGGACGAATAGAAGAAACAACAGTAATGCAAGCAGAATTATGGAGGCAAAGCCTGTGGTAAATAAACTAAAAGAATACCACAAAACAGAGAAAAGATGTTACAGATGTGGGGCTAATGACCACAAAAGCTATGAGAAAAGTTGTCGTGCAAAGTCAGAAGTGTGGCATAATTAGACATTTTTCAAAATATTGTAAAACTAAGAAGTCAAACTACAAGACAGTGAATAAAGAATCAAGAGCCAGACAAGAAAAAGGAAAATATTCAAAATATGAAAGTGGTAAAGAAGAAAAGAAAGAAACCAAAAGGGTAAGACAAATTGAAGATACTGATGAAGATGATGATAAATACGCGTTTAGCATAAACCACTTAGAAATAAAGCGGACATTGAAGTAAATGTGGGAGGAGTCAAAATGTGTGTAATCATTGACTCAGGATCAACATGTAATGTAGTTGACTAAGGCCGCATTCCACTCAAGCACCGTGCAAGTGCACGGTACACTTATTGTATGTGTACGGTACACAATGAATGGAACGGTCGGTGTAGCAAAGTGCATGTGTAACGTTTACGTATTTATACTTAACCTCAAAATTTTCAGTTTATGATTGCAGTGAACTATTTTGCAGTTGAAACATTGATTATTATACTATATTTTTAGGATTTTAGGACATTACCGTGCAAGTGTCATCCATTTTTCTCACACCACTGTCAATCACATGAAAATTTGAGGTTATGTTAGTTCAGTTCTACAAGTGCCCGGCATAATTTTTAAGTACACTTTAGGAGTAGTTGTCGTACCGCCGTGCATGTGCACAGATTGATGGAACACTGGCAGTACATGTACCGATGTGCACGGTGCTTGAGTGGAATGCGGCCAAAGGAACATGGCAATACCTTAAACAAAATAAAATTAAATGTAATACAAAATTAGTCAGTACATCATTAAAGCCATATGGAAATTCAAAACCACTTGAAGTAATAGGCACATTCGAAACGGAAGTGGAAACGGAAAACTTCACGAAAACAATAGCCGAATTTTATATAATTAAAGGAACTGGAGTACCAATATTAAGTAAACAAACGAGCATGAAATTGGGAGTTTTAAAATTGGGGAACCATATAAATATGATTGAAAAACAAGACAAATTCAATAAAATTACTTAAAGATTTTCAATTGCAGATACCAGTAAAACCAAATATTTCACCAGTAATAATACCCATGAGGCGAATACCAATTCCACTGCAAGAAAAATTGGAGCATAAGCTAACACAGTTGGAAGAAATAGATATCATAGAAAAAGCCAATGGTCCACCAAAATGGTGTTCTCAAATAGTGGTTATACCCAAAGGAGACGATATAAGGATCTGCATCGACATGAGAAGAGTTATCGAAGCCATAGAAAGGGAAAGACACCCGATACCGACAATAAATGATTTATTAGGAGAGCTCAAAGGTAGCCGACTATTTACAAAATTAGATATAAAATTTCAACAAATATAATTACATCCAAGTTCAAGATCTTTGACAACGTTTCAAACAAATAAAGGGTTATATCAATACAAAAGGCTCATGTTTGGAATTTCAAATGCACCGGAACTTTTTCAAAAGACGATGACACAAATATTAAATTCGTGCAAAGGAACATTTGTGTACATCGATGATATATTAATATTTGCTGCAGATAAAATAAACTCATGATAAACGTGTAAAAGTAGTGTTACATAAATTAATGGAGAAAAATATTAAACTAAATGAGGAAAAATGTGAATATGGTGTAGAACAGATTAAATTCCTGGGACATACACTAACACAAAATGGAATCAAGGCAGATATTAGTAAAGTGCAAGCCATAAAAGAATTCTGGAAGCCAGAAACCAAAACAGAAATAAAAAGTTTATTAGGACTAGTAACATATACCGGGTGTAAATGACATGTGGTACACCCCCTTTTTTTTCTTTAGCTTTGATTTTAGATCAATGAAATTTTAGACATATGATATGTGCAAAAAACTGGGCTTTTTGAGCCGTTGCACTCATTTGTTTCACTTCCGGTTTCGCTGGAAACGACCCCAACTTTGTGTTTTTAAATGGAACACCCTGTATATTTTTACATTTTTGGAAAAAGGAAGCGATTTTGGATACAACTGCACTATTTTTGTTAATTTGTATAACCTCAAAATTTTTTTGAAACAAAATTTAGTTTTTTATTAAGGGTGCCGTGACCTGAATAAATTGATTTTTATTATGTCAACAATTGTCCAAAAAACGTTTTTGTAAATTTAAATGACATTTAGGTTACTTTAATCGGTTTTGAAGGTCGCGGAATCGGTTTTTTGACAAAAAGTCAATTTTTTTAAAAGGAACTATGGTGGTACAAGCGGTTATTTAAATGGTGCATCTTCTAACGAATCCATCGATCCCAATAACTTGTATTTTTATTAAGAGTCTACTTCAAAAATTTCATTGTGAAGATTTATTAAGAGATCCTTTTAATCGTAGTAATCTAATTATGTAAAAATGATTACCAAAATTTTTAGACTTTTTTATTAAATGACTATAGTAGTTAAACATAAAACAACGATCACTTGTTTTGTTGTAGTTATGCACAGCGTACTGCAATTAACAGGATCTCTTAATAAATCTTCACAATAATTTGAAGTTTTTGAAGCAGATTCTAAATAAAAATACAGGTTATTGGTATCGATGGATTCGTTAGAAAATGCTCCATTTGAATAACCGCTAGTACCAGCATGGTTCCATTTAAAAAAATTGACTTTTTGAAAAAAAACGATTCCGCAACTTTCAAAGCCGATTAAAGTAACCTAAATGTCATTTAAATTTACAAAAACGTTTTTTGGACAATTATTGACATAATAAAAATCAATTTATGCAGGTCACGGCACCCTTAATAATAAACTAAATTTTGTTTTAAAAAAATTTTGAGGTTATCAAAATTAACCAAAATAGTGCAGTTGTATCCAAAATCGCTTCCTCTTTCCAAAAATGTGAAAATATACAGGGTGTTCCATTTAAAATAACAAAGTTGGGGTCATTTCCGGCGAAACCGGAAGTGAAACAAATGAGTGCATGTGCTCAGAAAGCCCGGTTTTTTGCACATATCATATGTCTAAAATTTCATTGATCTAAAATCAAAGCTAAAGAAAAAAAAGGGGGTGTACCACACTTGATTTACACCCGGTATGTAGGTAGATATACATATACCGAATTTATCAACAATTACTGAACCTTAAGAAATGTTACAACAGCCAATACTTTTAAATGGGGGAGACTTGAAGATGAAGCTTTTGAAGAAATAAAGAGGAAGTTAAGCGACGAGAAAACTCTTGCATACTATGACCCTAAAGCCAATACAAAAATTATAGCAGATGCAAGTCCAGTAGGATTAGGATGTGTGCTTGTACAAGAAATAGGACAAAATAGAGTAATTGAATATGCAAGCAAATCACTAACCAAAGTAGAAAAAAGATATTCACAAACAGAGAAGGAATCTTTGGCTTTAGTATGGGCATGTGAAAGAATGCACCAATACCTATATGGGAAGAAATTTGAGTTGTACACAGTTCATAAAAGTTTGCAATACCTATTTTCAACAAAATCAAAACCTAATTTACGTCTTGAAAGATGGGTTTTACGATTACAAGGTTATGATTATAAAGTTGTTTATTGCCAAGGAAAAATGAACATAGCTGATTGTCTTTCAAGATTATTGAAAGGGGAAAGTGGAAAAGATTTTGATAAACAAAATGAAGAATATGTAAGAAGAATTGTTGAAGAATCTAGACCAAAGGCGATAACAATAATAGAGATTAAAGAACATAGTGAAGCCGATGAAGAATTGCAACAACTAAAACTCGCAATAAATATGGACAAATGGCCAAAAGAATTAAGAAATTATAAAATAATTAAAGAAGAACTTTGTATATATGAACCAATAATTTTAAGAAGAACAAGAATTATTATGCCTAAAACATTACAAAGACGAACACTAGATCTAGCACATGAAGGTCATCCAGGAATTATAAAAATGAAACAACGGTTGCGAGCAAAAGTATGGTGGACAGGATTAGACAGAGATGTAGAAAATTACGTTCAGCGATGTCACGGATGTCAATTAGTGACGAAAGTCAACATTCCTGAACCAATAATACGAACAAGATTACCTGAAGGGGCATGGGAGGACTTAGCAGCAGACTTTCTAGGACCTTTACCGTCAGGTGATTACCTATTTGTTATAGTTGATTATTATAGTAGATATATTGAAGCCGAAATTTTAAAGGAAATCACTGCTAAGACTACTATAGCAAAACTATTACCAATATTTACTCGATTTGGATTTCCGAAAACTATAACTACCGATAATGGAACGCAATTTACTAGCTACGAATTTAAAAACTTTTGTGAAGAATTTAATATTTATCACCACTGTACTACTCCATTGTGGCCTCAAGCTAATGGTGAAGTCGAAAGACAAAACAGGTCATTATTGAAACAAATTAAAATATCATACACAACGGACAAAGAGAACTGGAAAAGATAATTACTTGACTATCTACTGATGTATAGAACAACTATGCATGCAACAACAGGCAAAACACCAAGCGAACTGTTATTTGGGAGAAACATAAGATGCAAACTACCAGTGTATACAGGGGAAGAACGTAAATTCGAAATTGACGAAGAGATGAGAGATCATGATTGGAAAAATAAAATGAAAGGAAAAGCATACACCGACGAAAAGCGTAAAGCTATAGAAAACAACATATGAGGCCTGTCTAAAAAGTATCCGACCTTAATTTTTCCCGCGCAAAGTAGTGATTCTAAGGCGGCGCCACTGTGCACGGTGGAAGGAGGAACCTTAATGCGCATGCTTGAATTTTTTCACCGCGTTCGCTTGTGCAAGTCGCTGGCTGGTGGTCGCCAAGTAAGGTGCTGTTCGTAGTGTTCGTCGGATTTAGTTTTCTCGCAAGATGACTGAAAGAATTGAGCAAAGATACTGCATCAAATTCTGTCAAAAGCTTGGTGATTCTCAAAGCCAAACAATTCGTAAGATTCAGCAGGTGTTTGGAGAAGATGCGATGGGTGTAACACAAATTAAGGAGTAGTTCAACCGATTCAACGATGGCCGCACATCAGCGGAGAGTGAGCAGTGTTGTGGCAGGCCCCAAACTGCTCGGAGTGCAGCTGTTGTTGAGAGGGTGCGAAATTTGGTGATGGCAGATCGTCGTTTGACAGTGCGGGAGATTGCAGAAGAGGTTGGAGTGAGTAAAGATTCTGCACATGCAATTTTGCGTGAAGATTTGAACATGAACCGAGTGGCTGCGAAATTCGTAACCAAGTTGTCGCCGGAACAAAAAGACCTCCGTTTTGACGTTGCACAGGACCTTCTGGACACCGCCAACACTGATCCTGGGTTTCTGAACACCGTGATAACTGGAGATGAGTCATGGGTGTACGGGTACGACCCAGAAACAAAAAGACAGTCGTCGCAATGGAAGCATCCCGATTCTCCAAGGCCGAAGAAAGCGCGGCAGGTGCGAAGCAAAATCAAGGTGATGCTGACTGTTTTCTTTGATGTCCGTGGAATTGTGCATCACGAATACGCACCGGTAGGACAAACAGTGGCAAAGGAGTACTATCAAGATGTTCTCCGGCGACTCCGTGACGCAGTTCGGCGCAAAAGACCAGACATGTGGACGGCGAACAACTGGCACTTGCATCATGACAACGCCCCTGCACATTCATCCCAATTGATCCACACTTTCTTAGCCAAACATGGAATTACAACCGTTCGCCAACCTCCCTACTCTCCAGACCTGGCTCCTTGCGACTTCTGGTTGTTTCCAAAATTGAAGACGCCACTGAAAGGATCCCGTTTTGAGAGTAGAGAAGAGATAATGCGGAACGCGACGACGGAGCTAAACACCATTCCAAAAGAAGACTTCCAGAGGTGTTTCCAACAGTGGAAGGATCGGTGGGCTAAGTGTGTGCAAGCACAAAGGGCCTACTTTGAAGGGGATTAGGGTCCCAACTCCGTCAGGTATTCAAAATATTTTTTCTGGCCAAAGGTCGTATACTTTTTAGACAGGCCTCGTAAAAGAAGGGGACATGGTGCTTCTAAAACAGCAGAAAGAACATAAACTAAGTACGTCATATGAAAAAGAACCGTATGAAGTAATAAAGAAGAGAGGTACGCAAGTCACAATACAATCAGAGGAAGGAAACATCAAAACCAGAAATTCAACATTTATTAAAGAATACAAATTGCCTACCACCGCAAAAGAGGAGGAAAACCTAATTCCAGAAAATCAAAACAACCAAGAACAGAATATCACAGCAGAGACTAGGGAGAGAAGAGAAAGAAAACTACCAAGCAGGTTCAGAGACTTTGTAGTTAAAATTTAACATGTAATGTAAGTTAGTAACAAAAACTGTAAAAGAGGAAAAAGAGGAGGTAAATGTAGTGTATTAGTTACTTGGACTTGGAGGCACTGTGTTGGTCAGCCTGGTAACACACCAGATGTTTGGTAACCGGTGGTAACCAGAATAATAAAATACATAAGTATTAAACCGCGTTTAATTAACTATTAAATGCTATACCGTGGAAAGACTTGATTTATAATACTTATTTGTTGTTATTCTTATAAAAAAAGGGAAATGCAATGTAATAGTAAAACAATTAAGGTTAGGTAACCAGACACACTCTCGTGTGTGCCAACACAGTCGATACACGCTACTTAAATCGAATAAGGTCTGAGTTTCATTAAACAACCCAAACGTCCTTAACGCTCGCAACTACCAACTTTACACAGGGTTATATTTGTAACCAACTTTATTTGTATGTCTAACTCAATGTAACCCTTTGGAGTCTATCGGGACATATGAGTCCAACCCTTGTATTATGTGCGCCTAATGGTGCAAGTAGGTCCCGTTTTTCTATTGTACACAAATATACCAGTCTTTGAATGCACACTATGCAAGTAAGTGAGTATGTATTTGTTTACAAATAGTCACATAACCTCACAGTTTGCCGATGAAGTCCGTCCTGCTAACACGTGCTTTGCATTCTGTTAAATTTTGAAGTATCTGCGTATTATTGCCCAAACTGTGTTGTATCTGCTCTCTGTTAGTAATAAGCAATGCACTTGTTTTTAATTATCGTGTAAGTTATGTACGAGCATGTTAACATTCACACAGGGTGTATAGGATTACTGCAGAATCAACAGAAAATATGATATACACAATTGCACTAAGCTCATTTTAGTTAGTTAAGGATTAGCTCAGATTAGATTAGCATTTTTATGTAATTTGTAGTAACAATTAAAAATAAAGTTGTTTTTAAAAAGCAACATCGATAAATAATTCATTTAACTTGTACTCATAAACCTGTTGATTTTTAGTGCTTTACACTGTGGGACACCTGGGTCCCAGCAGGCATTTTCAACGGGTCACATTTGTCCCGGTGGTTCCGTACAACAATGAGTAAAAGAATATTAACACAAAGTGAAATTGAACAAGAAGTTAATAGAACGATGGAAGAAGACTGGAGCGAAGACGATAATGACCCATTTCATTATGATGATTCATCAGATGAAAGTTATTGTCCCTCAGAGAGCGACAATAGCGAAGATGATAAAATTATCGCTGATGAAATTAGTCAAGAAGGTGTTGAGACAATGGAAAGTGAAAACGTAGTGGCACTAGATGGAGTAGTATTTTGAGGTAGCAGCACTCAACAATTTTCTCCAGGATTCTGTGTACCTAACGAAGTAGCAGCTACTTCTTGTTTGCCGAGACAAATGAAGAAAGTCGAATTTTTCTGGAAGATTTTTCCTAGAAGCCTACTCATGCAGATTGCTGAATACACAAATACCAGATTGAAAATATTCGAGAGGGTTACCAAGAAAAAGAGAGTTGAAACATATCATGAAATAATAATTGTATTAGGAGTTTCTTGTAATGTGCTACAATCGTGTTCCTAGATTCAATAATGGTCTAATAATGACTCCTTGGGCAACACCGCCATAAAGAAGGCTATATCTAGAGATCGCTGCAAATTATTATTGTCAAAAATGTATTTCAACAATCCAGAGAAGCCTACCGATGCGGGAATGATATATTATACCAAAGAAGTTGTCAACTGCCTCAAACACACATTCACAAAATATCGTTCTGACTCTATTTTGTACTTTAAAAAATTGATTGTGGCTGCTCTCATACTAAGGAATAATTCATTTAATTTAAACAAACCTGTATCTCTTATAATAAGCGAGATCCCTATGCTGGAAATGTAATTTGGGATACCCTGTATAGCTATTATATTTTGCACCAGAGTAAAGGACCTCGCAGACCAACGCGATATAGCGGGAGCGGGAGCGGGAGCGAAAAACGCGCGGGATCTGTATAGCTGGCGGGATATGATCGTGTTCAGACAGGCAAGGAAAATCCCGTATATTGCAGCGTTCCAGTTTCAGTTCGCTGCGTGCACGGGTTTTCTCGCGTTTCGCGTGTGTTGTAGGAAATGTCTTTGACAGAAAACCTAATAAACATAGTAAAAAAATACCCAATACTCTTCGATTTGGGTCACGAAGACTACAAAAACGTAAGAAAAAAAGATAAGACTTGGGATCTGATTGGAAAAGAATTAAATCAACCCGGTAAGTACATTTTATTATATTATTTACCATTACGGACCGTAATATACATTCGCCGCAGTGTTGTGGAAGAGGACTTGTTACTCTTAAGTTTCTTGTTGTTAACTTTGGTTCGTGATCGTCTTTATTAGGTGGTTGGACCATCAAACGTTGTTTTAAGGAGTACACAGGTCTAGAGCAATTATTACACAGTAAGAAACAAATAAAACAACAATCTTAACAAAAAAACTCCTTTATTTTTCCACCAGGCATCAGCATTAATTAATGTCAGGCAGAGTATTGATTACGATCAGATGCTGATGATCTGGTATAAATTTGTAGTTTGTAGTGTATTTATATAAAGTGCGGATGTGTAAGTAAAGTTACCACTGGAATGCAGCCTCACACCCCTAACTAGGCTTATATGTTGAATGTTGATGGTTGTTGATTGAGTAAGACTGTTAATCTGTACTAATTTAATAATAATAGTAATAATAAATCTTTATTTAGCTTTTAGCTAATTTTACATTATCTTAATGCTGCTTATATTTATTTGTACATATTTTCTTAACTATTAAATCTTAACAGTATTTTTCACATATTCTAAACATAGTTTTTTATAATTTGTTTAATTTCCACAGGTAATTCATTAAAAATCTTGAGCCCTGTGTAAAACAAGGCGTCCTGTGTATTTGTTTTCGTTAATTTTTGTAGTCTAACGTTGTTTCTGTTCCTAGTCTGGTATTCGTGAATGTTACAGTTTTGTATTAAATTTTTAGTCATGTAAGGTGGTAAAAAATTATTTATTGCCTTGTATATTAAAAAAGGCAATTAAACGTAATTTGTTGACGTAAAAATAATTGTTTAGCACATAATTTGCAATTTGCTTTTAGTTAACTCGGCAGCTCACATCGATCACAAATAGCAAATTGCAAGGTAAGACATGTTGAAACAGGAAATGAATGAATAGTATTACATTATAAGATAAGTTGAAAAATATTAAGATGAAAAATAAAAATTAAACAATGTTCAGATGATATCATCTAATTATTAAAATAATTGACAAATTTTTCGCGTACTTCAAATGCTGTACTTGATGAGCGTCTGGGATCAAGTACGAGATTTTGAAACGCTTCCATTTTTTTTTCCGAAGGATCTAAGATTACAAAACATTGTTCATCGCAACGTTTTTCTCTTAAAAAGTTGTGGAGAACACATGCCGTGTTAACAATTGATATTGTATTTTTAACAGAAAGCGCAATGGGTCTATGAAATATTCGCCATTTTTGAGCTAAAATACCAAAAGCATTTTTTACAGTTCTTCGTGCTGTACATAATCTAGTATTATAAGTTTCTTTCCTGACATCATATCTAGATTGTCTATAGGGAAATGGTCTCATTAAATATGTTTTTAAAGCAAAACCTTCATCACCAATAAGGACGTAAGGACATACTGAGTTTTGGTTAGGCAAATTTCTCTCTCTTGGCATATTCATCCGACTATTTTCAAATCTTTTACCCATATTAGATTGTTCGAAGATACCACTGTCACTGTTTTTTCCATACCCTCCGATGTCAACACATAAAAATTTGTAATCTGCTCCAACAATCGCTAAAAGAACTATTGAATACTTTTTTAAGTAGCAATAGTACTTTGATCCGCTTTTATTGGGAAATTTGATAGTAATATGTTTTCCGCCAATGCTTCCAATACAATTCGGAAATTCCCACAATGCTTCATATAGTTCAGCAGATTGTTTCCACATTTCCTCTGATGGTTCTGGCATAAATATATTTTGCATTTGTTTACATATAGCTTCACAAACCTCTGTGACAATATGACCAACTGTTGAAAATCCGATACGAAAGCTGTGTCCTATTGTAGAGTAAGAATCTCCCGTGGCAAGGAATCTGAAACAATTTTGTTATTTGGTACAGTGAGCTCGCGTTATAAGCAACCCACGATATAAGCAACTCGCGTTATAAGCAACACTCGATATAAGCAACTATCGTATCAAAGTACACGATATAAGCAACTGTCAGTGTGACAGTTAAAAATACAAATATCTAAAATACTATTGCAGATATAACAATGAAATTTTGTATCTGAGCGTTATGGTATTTTTCGGATTCGATGGAAATATTAAGGTTGCAATGCGACTTCCGGTTCAACCGGAAACGGACTCAAACTTTGATATTTTGAATAGAACATCTGTATATTTTTACATTTTTGAATTTGTCTTAAAATTTACTTTAATAAATGTAAAAGGTTATATGGGTCTAAAGTCAACAGTTTTCAAAATATTTACATTTTTACGAAAATTTTGAGTGATATAGCACTTCAGTTTCTTTTTTAACATTCAGGTTATTTAAAAGGGCAGTAAAATATCTTGTGAAATCTAGATTAACAATAGATTTTTTAACAATCATTTTATTTTTAGGAGATTATTAATATACAGCGTCATTCAAAAAGTCTGCAACCAATGGAAAAGTTTTTTATTATTTTTTTCTCAGAAAATTGTATTCTTGATAAAAGTTGGTGCCTGGTCTAAAACTAATTTTAAGATGAAAAAAGTTCAATAAAAAATCATATGACACTAGATATTAGTGATATTTGAAATATTTTAAGAGATACAAAAAAAATTATGGACAGAGTTTTTAAAAATCCCAAAATAAGGCTAGATTTAAATTTTGACGGTCAAATTTCAATTTTTATTTTTTAAGAAATTTTAACATTCAAAAGTCTGTAACTAATGGAAAATTTTATTTTTATCTAAAAAAGTTATTAAGAATCTAAAAACCGAACTAGGTTTAAATTCTGAGGGTTAAATTCTAATTTTTATTTTTTAAGAAGTTAACATTTAAAGTCTGCAACAAATGGAAAATATCCTGAGTTTTTATTCAACTTTTTTTCATCTTAAAATTTGTTGTAGACCATTTATGTACCAACTTTAACAAAAATAAAATTTTCTGACAAATTGATTATAAAAAATGGTTCTATTTGTTGCACTTTTTTAATGTTTAAGTTTCTTAAAAAATAAAAATTAGAATGTGACGATCTAAATTTAAATTTAGCCTTATTTTTAGATTCTAAATATTTTTTTTAAATAGTTTTTTGTTTCTCTTAAAATAAGAGCACTTTATTCTTGCGAATATTTCAAAAAGTCGCTAAAATCTAGCGTCCTATGATTTTTTATTGAACTTTTTTCATCTTAAAATTAGTTTTAGACTATGCACCAACTTTTATCAAGAATAAAATTTTCTGAGAAATCAATAATAAAAAATTTTTCAATTTGTTGCAGACTTTTTGAATGACGCTGTATAATAATATAATAAACTCGTAGGTTAAATTACTAAAATTTTTTGGCTTTATATAATTTACCAAAGACCATAAGTTCAATTTATGATTGTCGGTGGAATTAGCACACGGTATAATAGTTACCTAACTCGTTGCTTAGATATTTTTCTCCCGGGAATATTTTTTTTACGTGTATTAACAAGAGTTTTGTCCGGTAAACACTTGTAAAATAAGGCCGTTTCATCCGCTCTGTATACTTGCCATGAAATCACATCATATTTTTTTATTTGAGAGATGTATAAGTACATAGATCACGACTAAAGGTACGTGGCACGCGCGTATTTCGTTTGACATAGGTACGTACAGATCACCATAGCAACGCGACAACGATCGCTTTGTTATGGTGTAAACTTTTATTTTTAGTTTTACTACTAAAAACAAGATTTATTTATGTTAAAAATTGAATCGTTTCTATTTCTATCATATAAGCAACTTTCACGTTATAAGCAACTTTTAGATCGGAATTGGCCGCCGTTAGTTGCTTATAACGCGAGCTCACTGTAATGGTCTTATATGAAACGAACGAATTATTTGTTTGGTTTATTGCGACTGAAATTTCGTAAAAAGCTATAAATTGAAACAATACAGTATATCGTATTTCGTTTGTTTCAGGTGAATACCTAAAAAAGAAATGGAAAAATGTAAGAGATACGTATGCTAAATATTTAAGATCAAATGCTACTAAAACTGGGCAAAGTGCCAAAAAAAATTATATGAATTGGCAATGGGCGTCGCATATGGGCCTTTCGACCATTCATAAATTTTGCTACAACGACGTCTAACGTAGTAAGTGAGAGTAATGTCAACTCTCAACAACAAGACGAAGATACCAATGAGGGGACACCTCAGGAAAAAATATTGGAATGCCAAGACCAAGCACCTCAACAAATAAATGAGACACTATTGGATAAAACCCCATCGACCTTAAGGAAACGAAATAAGAGACCAGTAGAAAACCACTCATCTGTAAGTGCTTTAAAAATAAGCGTAGCAAACCCTCAATGGACGCCATAGAATTAATGTTTCATGGATACGCTCAGACCTTAAAACAATTTTCACCCAAAAGGCAGGCTGAAGTGAAAATAAAAATTGCGACACTAATGGCCGAGGCACATATGCTACATCAGGAGGAGCTATTGTTATTACCGTCTACATCCACAAAAACTAATGAGTTACATGTAGACGCAAACACTCCTGAATACACTCCACCTTTTGGTTCGCCTTCAGATGTTGAAACACATACACAAGATAATAATTGTGAGGGTAGAAGAGATGAAGAACCGCCGCTGCTTTCTTATCTAATGAACTGTAATCCTTATAATAACTAGTAATGTGTAGAAGATATATTCTTCTATTAATGTACGGTAAAATTTAACAAAAAATAAAAATAAATTTTAGTCCATCAGAATGCGTTATACAAACCTTAAAGCAACAGCAAGTCGTTCTTCAGGGGAGATCGGTTCGCGGTAGTTAGTATATTGTTTCTGAATGTCATTTTTAATAAAACGTAATATTTCATCAAAACAGTCGGGAGTCATTCGAAAGAATATACAAAATCTTTTTATATCCTGACGTAGATTTGGCATTAAATTGTGGTACTCGCCATAAATTTCCCGTTTGCTGTTAATTTCATGAATCCATATCTTTTTCTTTCTAAAAGAGTACAAATGTTTAATAAGAAAGCATAACCAAAGGTCAACAGTTTTCTCCTAATTCAACTATTTAAAAACTAACCTTAAGCGATCTTCGTCTTCTGCGAATGCTAATAGCAACAGATCCTCCTCTTCATCTGAAGATGTATTGGAACACATTTTTTACACAGTATTTTATACAGATTATAAAACAAATTAAACCACGTGCGTTAGCTCTGAACGCGATTAACACATGTCCCGCATCCTCTAAACCGCGCTGGTGTAGTCAACCTCGCGATATCCTATTTTCGCCATGAGCGCGAAATTTTCGCTCCCGCTCCCGCTATATCGCGTTGGTCTGCGAGGTCCTTTACTTCTTCAAAGTGTATGTGCGTGGGTGGAAGAAAACAGAAACTTCCACACCCTAAGGTAAATAAGTTTACTCCCCCACGTAGCACATCCCGGTTGTAATCTGCCGTCCAGTAGAAATTTGCCGCGGTAAGTTCTCTGGGAAGGTAAACAAGAAATTGTACCTGTTGCAGTAGAACAGTTACTTGTATTGTAGGACTGTCCCACCGAAAGTGGGGCGCCTGGCAACCCTGTCCGGAATGTCTCTCATTATTGCATGAGTGCACTATTGTGACAATTCGTGCATAAATTTACACAGCACACACATAAAATAGTAAGTTAAGCTCGATTAAAAATTTAAACGTTTTAGGGCTCGTTAAGTCCCTGGAACCAGTTCTCCGAGTAAAAGATATGGAACCAAACAAATTGTATCCAATAGTGAATATAAATCAATACTACGTTTGGTAGAAGTGTTATTGTGGAAACCGCATCACCTGTGATTTTTTTACCAAAACTCATTGGCGACTCTTTGGACGAAGACAAGATTAAAGGATTGTGACAGATAAAGTTGGCTATGTATGTTGTAAGAATATTGAAAAGGTAACCGCTGTGAATTTGATAGAATTTCTGGACATTTAAAACATTTGTGTTGTTTTTAGCTACACTTAGTTGATTTGTTGGCTTAAAAGTGGAAGGTAATACTTTTAGTAATATATTGTTGCAACTTCCACATACAATCAAATCATTGTTAATTATAATAACCTTCATGCGTAATGATTTTTTAAATTGTCAATTTAACGTTTCTTTAATTACAATAGAATTCAGTTCTTCCTTCATGCAAATAATACTCTGTTAATTAAAGTTCCTATTGTTAGCGAATTAATTGATGCACAACGTTTCACAAATAAAAGGTGGAACTGGCGTAGTTTCCCAGCATCCCCTTATCTAAAATTATAAATAGAAGTTGGGACTATTTATCTTTAGTTACTTGTTGTTAGTAGTTAGTTATTAGTCTTTAATTTTTGATTCAGTTTACACTGAACGAGTAATCTAGTCATAGTCACCTTGTACAGTTTGATAATAATTACTTAAAGCTAACCAATTTTAAGTGTTATTTTATTGAATTAAAGTGACTTAAGTATTAAAGATCGTTAAGTGGATCCGGAACATCTAAAACTCCTAGTTTACATAGTAACTGCATATCAGCTACCCTGTTGTCAAAAGAAATTTTATTTCAAATTGGTTATTTCCACAAGCTGAGAACACAACATTTTGTTATCTCAGAAGTGAAATTGTGGGAAACCAACTAACTGTGAGCATCTGTAATAATATTAGTTACCGTAAAATGGGGCGAAATTGATTTTTTGGGGCTAAATTGATAAGTAAATCCGATTCTAATATTTTTGAAATTAGCGCCTTAGTTATTTAAACTAAGTAAATTGACATGCTCGTTTCCTACACATCGATAGACAGACAGTGCATAACTTGGTTTAATTTTGGTAAATATTGTGTTTTTGTTGGTAAAAAGTTGAAATCTAAGTGAGCTTACAATTTCAACATTTCTATAACACCGGGAACTTTGGCAGGTACGTTAAAAATTAAAGCTTTTTAAACTCATTTCACAGTATGAACGGAAATATCTGTCCTTCCTAACCTATTTCATAGTGGTTGTTTTATTGTGCCTCGACTACGAAGGCGGGAAATTTAAAAAGTTCTATGTGGGGTGAAATTGATAATCGGTGAGGGGTCAACTTGATCATAGGTGTGGAGTCAATTTGATTGTTTAGATTTTTAAATATTACTTTAGGTTTTATAACTTTGGCATATTTGTTGTGCATCAGGGTCTCGTTACAACAGGACACATCATGGCTGGATAGATGCCCAAACTTTCGGGGATTGGTTTGTTTCTACCTTCCTCCCTCATGCCAAGAGACTTGAAGGACGCAAAGTTTTATTAGGCGACAACTTATCGTCGCATTTTACTAATGATGTGTTTAAACAATGTGCTGAAAATAATATTTCATTTGTTTGCCTTCCGAAAAACTCAACCCACCTTACTCAACCATTGGATGTCGGATTTTTTCGACCATTTAAAATTGCTTGGAGACCTGTTTTGACTATATGGAAAGCTACAAATAAACTTTCAGCGTCTATTGATAAAAAGGACTTTCCGAATTTGCTGAAAAAAACATTGCATGAAATGGATAAGGAGTTTGTTAATAGCGCTATACAAAAAGACCTGGTAGCGTCCTTCAAAGCAACTGAAATATCACCTATGGATGCAAACTCTGTGTTGCGAAAAATTCCGACAGAAAATAATGAAACTAATAGTGACATTAACAATGTATTAGTTGACTATTTAAAACAACAAAGATTTTCAGGCGCGCCATCAAGACGAAATATAAAAAGGCAAAAACTTACCGTAGAACCAGGAAAGAGTGTGAGTGCCCCTAACGAAGACTCGGATAGCGAATCCATTCCACCTGAATCATTGACCAATGATGATTCTGATAATGAATCAATGGAAGACATTCAAGATACCGAAGGAAAATGAAATCGAGCGAGGTAATTTTGTGTTGGTAAAAGTACTGGGCGGTTCAAGAAAAAAAAACAAGTTATAGATATGTTGCGATAGTTCAAGGTGTGACCAATGACGGTGAAATCGAACTGTTAGGAATTAAATCTGTAGACAGGCAAAAAAAAATTCAAAACTGAAGCAAACGACGAATTTTTCGTTAAATTTTCAGATATTATAGCTTTGCTTCCGAATCCCACATTACAAGATTTAAACGGGCAAGAGGCATACTTTTTTGACCATGTTGTCGATATTAGTGAAATGTAGTCATGTCGCATTTTTTTGTGTTATGTTCTTTCAAATAAACAATTACATTTATGTTCTTTTAGTTTAGTTTTGTATTTTAAATTGATAAATATTCAGAAAAACTGAAAGGTTAATGGTGATCAATTTCACCCCGAAAATGAAATTTTGCTGTAACTTTTTAGTCATCCAAAATTTTTTGGTCTGGGTCAAATTGATGGAATTTTTGCAATCGATGCATTACTTACAGGGTGTCCAAAATTTAATTTTCTTTTAATACAACTTTAGACCACTAAAACTCGTTTTTTTCAAATACCATGCCCAAACCTTTTTTTCATTTTCTAATGCAAAATTACATTCTGCATCAATCTGTATTAGCGTTTCCTATACCTATCTGCAACAATTTTCGAGTTATTAAGAATTTTTATAAAGTTAAGAGAAATTGCAACATTTTTAAATAGTAGGCCTTGGAAATGACAACAAATGCCAATATTAATAACCGTCAACCACTTTTATTGCGTTTGTCTGAAGTATCCATGAAAATGGATTATCAGAGTATTCAAACACGGATATTTTGAATTTATTTTACATTCTTGGTCAATTTCAGACGATTATTAAAAGTGCGAACAAATAGTTGTGCATTTTTAATGTAGCTTGTACAGCATAGTATGTTAAACCCGTCTTGCACTGCCAATCGAATTGACCGCTGAGGATGGTCATTAAAATATCCCAGGATGTTAACTTCATTAGTTTCATTATTTGTCACCCGCTTACGTCGATTACTAGCAAATTTCACACTTCTAAATTGAGAAAAAATTGATTCTATTCATTGGAATTTGTGTCTGGTCATTACAGTCAAATAAGGATAACTCTCACTGAACACACGGCAAGTTCTTTCAATAATCTTGTTACATTCTTCATGAATATAAAATAAGTTCAAAATATTCGTGTTTGAATACTCTTGATTTTACATTTTCATGGATACTTCAGACAAACGCAATAAAAGTGGTTTACCGTTATTAATATTGGCATTTGTTGTCATTTCCAAGGCCTACTATTTAAAAATGTTGCAATTTCTCTTAACTTTATAAAAATTATTAATAACTCGAAAATTGTTGCAGATAGGTATAGGAAACGCTAATACAGATTGATGCAGAATGTAATTTTGCATTAGAAAATGAAAAAAAGTTTGGGCATTGTATTTGAAAAAAACGAGTTTTAGTGGTCTGAAGTTGTATTAAAAGTAAAATAAATGTTGGACACCCTGTAAATCAGCGGTTTCCAAACTGGGAGGCGCGGACTAGTGCAAAGGGAGGGGCAAAAAGTTTAACAGAAATAACATATAGGTAGATTGCTTGTAAAGTATTAGCTGCATGGTTGAAAATTTGGTTTTTGTAACTACAGTAATTTTTTTTTTAAATTTGAAACCCGTTGTTTCGGAAATTGTATTTCACCACTGGTTTGCAGTTTGCAAGCGCATAGTTTTTAAAGCGGTCGCTAGAACTGCTAGAGGCCTTTCAAGATAAACTGTGTCACAGTTCAGTTTATAATAACAGACCTTCTAGTTGCGGTAATCGTCAAAACAATAACCTCAAATTCAAACGTCACTCGAAGCTAAAGTGTCAACAGAAGCGTTTAAGCGGTGTGCGATTGTTTTTTCATTGTTTTTGGCGGGATTACTTACTGATAACAATCGTTAGTAATTTGGAAGTTGTATTTTTTAAGAATATAAATTTAATCCTAATAATTTTAGACAAATGGATAAATTTCTGACTGGGTAATCTTTCACGCCTGATGGTGCACAGGGAAATCTCTCAGGGATTATTACGTTGTCATTAATGCTCAATGAACAATCACATGGGAGGAAAACCTCCAACGCCCCAGGGTGCGTGTATGCGTCTGCCGGTATCTTTGCAGTCTTCTTTGGGCACTGGATCGTTGTTTGATTTTCTGGGTGTGTAATTACATACACATCATGCTGGACTTCAGAGATGACAAGTGCTCTTGAAGTATGACATCTGAAGGGGCAGTGGTGACTAAGCTGTTCTATAGTTGCGCCGGTGTACATCTTAAAAGTACATTGAGGTCCGTATGTCGAATCGGACGAAAATCGCGATGAAACACAGTTGATTATCGAATGGCTTACATAAATGTAAACCAGATCCAGATATAGGAATCATGGAGTCATTAGCGACTGCTAAGTAAAGGGAATCGTGCATAATTACACAGGATTGATTCTGCCAAGCGAATGGGATCGTAATTAATTCTAATAGTTTCCAATTTTGTGCGGTGCGAGTGATAGGAATTTTTAAATGAACAACAATTTGTTGTTCAACTACGGTGCAGTCAGCTATTGGAAGCTTGTAATACCGTGAGATATCGGTAACTGGTATGACCAATTCTTGATTTACAGTGGTTAACTGTGCTGCTAATATTTTAAGATCGTGAATGAGTGTTTGCGGATTAATAATGGTGGTGGGAATAAATCGTTTTCTGCAAGTGTTTAGAATTTCAGCATTTCGAAATAGACGGGCCATAACTGCGAGACGAATATGCGTTAAATAATGCAGTTGTATCATTATTAAAGCGTGATATGCGATGGTACTTTCGTCATCCTTTCTTAGTCGATTTCGGTTTCCCTCTACGATGCCTTCGATGGTTCGTATTCGCTGCTGGATTTGTCCAAAACTGTCGGCTACACTCTTTTCATAGGCGTTGAACTTGTCTGATGTGGAAGCGATAGATAGCAAACTCTGACTTAATCCGGAGTTTAATTTCTTGAGGCTGGTTTTAAGCGTTGATTCATCCATTACTAACGATTGTAATTTTCGTTTTGTGGCTACGCCACAACACCATCGCAATCCGTCGGCGATGAAGTCCAAAGCACGTTTTCCTCTTGATGAACGAGTTTCTTCTTCGGCTTGGGTATCGATGAACTCAGCTGGATCTAAGGATTGATCTAGTAGCTCCAAGTTGTCGTCAAGATGAGTTCCCATGGATAGGACGTGTCTTATTACTCCACAGACAGGGTCAACTCTACCATTTATGGTTCCTAGTGTGCAGTATTCACTAATCCTTGAATAGTTGTCTTTTCGGTCCAGTCCTCCAATCCAATCGGCTTGGTAAGTTAAAGGGATTGTGGCTTCGTAAGCAATAGTTTGTGGGAGTGGTTCCCAGTAGGTTCCTGACTATCTTAACGGCTGTCTTGTCACTGCACTGCACTGAGTCGCAAATATGGCTACTATCCTATAAATCAAACAAACAGATCCTGGACGCGACATTGGGGCCCTAAGTCCAGGTATACTCGGAGGGGGTCCATGGGTCGTAATACGGTTGAATACGTGATACATGAATGACTTCTTCTTTAGCATTATTGTGGCTACCACGCTTAATTAAATACGTGACATCGGATTTCTTTTCTTTTACATAATACGGACCAAACCACCTAAGTAATAGTTTTTCACTTTTACCTTTGATACGCAAAGGAGTAAATACTTTTACTTGATCACCCGGTAAAAATTCAACATGTATCATTTCGGTTCACGTTACGACGGCCACGTGTACAAACGTAAAAATAAGCAAATTTAGTGTGATATAAAATGCCGCGAGTGTATAAACATAGAGAAGGCGCTAAACGCATTAAAGAGTGTAGTGAAGAGATTTTAGAAAAGTGCTTGTCAGAGGTTTTAGATGGAAAAATTAGTGCAAATCAAGCGTCTAAAAAATATAACATTCCCAAAGGAACACTCATTAATAAAATACACGACCGCTACATAAAAAAACATGGCGGTCAAACAGTGTTCACAAAAACAGAAGATGATTTTGTCGAAGGACTAATTACGTGTGGCAAATTGGGGTTCCCATTAAACACTTTGGATTTGCGATTAAGTGCCAAAGCATATGTCGATCGTATCGGCAAGAATTCTAGGTTTCAAAATAATTTTCCAGGTTACGATTGGGCTAAATCTTTTTTATCTCGACATAGGCATGCTTTGTCAGAAAGACTAAGCAACAACATAAAAAGATCACGGGCAGCATCAGTAGACCATAAGAAGTTAACTTCCTTTTTCGACGAGCTATGTAAAATCCTCGAAGGTGTCCAGCCTGGGGCAATATTTAATTACGATTAAAGTAATTTAAGTGACGATCCCGGTGAAAAAAACATAAATTTTTCATAGATGTGTTAAATATCCTGACAACTTAATAAACTTTTCAAAAAGTGCTGTGACGCTCATGTTGTGTGTTTCTGCAACCGGAGACATTTTACCACCATATGTTGTGTACAAGGCGACCCACTTTTGGGATTCTTGGCGTGAAGGTGGTCCAAGGGGTGCACCATGTTGTGAAAAAAAAAATGTTGCGCGAGAGGAACTCGCTATAATCGGTCTAAACACGGTTGGTTTGATGGTATTTGTTTTACTGATTGGTTTAAAACTCCCTTTTTGCCTCATGCTCAACTTATAGACGGCAAAAAAGTCCTAATAGGTGATAATCTTTCATCACATTTCACCAAAGAAGTTCTGCAGCTCTGCAAAGAAAACTCCATTGATTTTGTGTGTCTTCCGCCAAACGCTACACATTTATGTCAGCCACTCAATGTCAGCTTTTTCGGTCCAATGAAAAATTATTGGAAAAAGATGTTACAGGAGTGGAAAAAGAGCAATCCAAACACAGCATCTGTAGAAAAAAGTGTCTTCCCACGATTATTAAAAAAACTCTTCGACCGAATGGCTCCTATGGCGCAAAAAAATGCTCAAAAAGGGTTTTATTTTAGCGGAATATATCCTCTACGTAAACAGAAGCTTCTAGCTAAAGTTCCTCAGAAGGACGAAGTTCGAAAACAAAGCATAGGTGAAGAAATGGTTGACTATTTAAAAGAACAAAGAAATCCTAAAAAACGCGACCCTACAATGAAAAAAAAAAACTTAATGTCATTCCCGGAAGGTCGGTTGCCTTGGAAGACTCACCAGATAAAATGCCTGATGAGTACTTACCTT
Organism: Elmis aenea; assembly: GCA_947652605.1. Taxonomy (NCBI): domain Eukaryota; kingdom Metazoa; phylum Arthropoda; class Insecta; order Coleoptera; family Elmidae; genus Elmis; species Elmis aenea. Next base: position 24,744 of record CANTFG010000272.1, on the reverse strand, counting down.
CAACAAGTAAAATTCAAAGTGTAAAAAGAAAAATTACAGACGAAAGTGTGGAAAATTCAGAGGAAGAGATAGAAATGAATGACGAAGCAGAGATGGACATAAAAAGTGTAAACATTGAGAACGAAGCTGCTGCAGAGGAAGACAACCTTGGCAGTAGTGATGCAACAACTGGGTCATGGGTTGTCGCAGAGTACCAAACCAAAAAGACATTAAAACATTTTATTGGAAAGGTCTTATCAGTGAGTGAAGACGAAATATGTGTTAATTTTTTAAAGCGATCCAAAGCTAACGGCTTTGGCCCAACATTGAAGATAAAGATGAAGTCTCCATAGCCAACATAAAGAAGAAATTAAGTGAACCTAAGGTTAATCGCAGAGGGGAATTGTGTTTAGAGTTTGACATGTCCGTTTTTAACTTATTGTGAAAAAGTATTTTATTTGAAAGCAAAATTTTGTAGGTATAATTTTGATATAAAGCTTACCATAAGCATTTAATGTTGTTTTACAGTTTGTTTTTCGTAATTTGATAAATAAATTAATAATAAATTACAATTGCTTATACATTGGTCATATTCACCCCAACTATTCGAAAATCGCTTTTAAACAGTAAAATTCATATGCAGTCAACTTCACCCCATATGGGGGTGGAGTTGACCAGAAGCGGTTTTTAATTATTTTTTAAATCGATAATTGAAAATCTTGTGTGTTTGAAGTACTACGTATGAAGTCAGCACTAATACTCATACTATAGTCATTTTCTTAACTTAAAAATATAATTTAAAATAGTACTCCTATACATATAATTGCAATTTAAGTTCAAAATTGGTCAACTTTACCTCATTTTACGGTACGTAAAGTGACCAGACGTCCCAGATTATGCGGGATTGTCCCGGATTTGAGTCGTTTGTTCCGCGTTGAAAACCGTGCCGGAAAGTGTCCCCGATTGGTTATGCAACCATTTTTACCATTTTCGTAGTGGCACAAACTTGCCGTTCATACTATATGGCGCTAGAACTGTTAGTTAGCTACAAATATTTCTACTTGTGACAATCGACAAGTTTCAATTTTAAATAGTGTGTTGTGCTAGTTTATGTAATAGTCATGTCGAAGAAACGGCTCTGTACATTCAGACGAATTAAAAAACGAATTTGATTTTATAAAAAGAACCAAAATTGAACTGCAACAATGAGAGCGTTACAAATTAATGCAGAACACCGTGTTACAACCCCAAAATATTCGTCTAAGGAAATAGCAGCGTTAATTTGGCGGTAGTGCAACAGAAAACGTGGATACATAGTTATCGAGAGTAGAAGAAGTTCAAAGAACATACCGAGTTACAGAAGTGGTGATGCAATTAGTATGTGTGAGCAAGCTCCAAGGTAATGCATTGTCATGGTTTCATTCTAAGCCTGAATTGGTCACAATCGCATGGGAACAGTTAAAAGATGAACTGAAATCAATGTTTGACAGTAGGCCACATAAAATTAGCCTAATGAAAGCGTTTGAAGCTCGTCGTTGGCGCCACGATGAAAAAATTGCTACATATTATCAAGATAAAGTTGTTCTTCCAAATCGTTTAAACCTGAGTGAAGAAGACATCATCCAATACATTATCGATGGCTTTGATAATCCTGTGCTTGAATCACAAGCAAAAATGCAAGAATTTGCGTCTCTTAGTCACTTATCCAGAGTTATGTCAAATATTAGTCGTCAAGGAAATACTGCTCGTCCTCAAAATACGTCAACGTACTGTGACGTACCGTACTTGGCTCAGTAGTATTACAAGTCCTTATGCTTTTTTACTTATTTTCTTTTATACTGAGTACGGTAGTTCTGGTGAATTAGCGAAGTTGCTTAAACGATGTTATGGCTCATAATCGTCATATTTTAGTGTAGGACCCTACTACGTTGTGTTTCCATAGCGAACTCCAGTATTTAGCACAGCTATAGGTTTATTAGACAGTAAATAAAACAAACAAGATGTTGTAGATTTTGTTTATTATTTAAAGTTTCATTTCGTAGATAATTGTCACATATAAGGAATTATTATTCGTAGTTATTTCGTGGATAATTCTCACATATTAGGGATGATTATTAGGCAAGGTTATTTCGTGGATGGTTGTCACATATTAGGAATTATTATGTGGCTAGTTCGTGGATGGTTGTCACATATTAGGAATTGTTAGGGTTAGATTATTTCGTGTATTATTGTCACATATTAGGAATTATTATTCGTAGTTATTTCGTGGATAATTCTCACATATTAGGGATGATTATTAGGCAAGGTTATTTCGTGGATGGTTGTCACATATTAGGAATTATTATGTGGTTAGTTCGTGGATGGTTGTCACATATTAGGAATTGTTAGGGTTAGATTATTTCGTGTATTATTGTCACATATTAGGAATTATTATTGGAGATTCAGGGTGGTTGTCACATTTAAGGTTTTATTATTGGTTTCGGAGTGGGTGATTTTTGGTATTCGTAATTAGAGGTTTTATGAGGCATCGTATGGCGGATTGATTGGGAAATGGTGGATTATTATGGGACATGTAATATGGTAATTGTGAGATTTCGCGATTCTAGGTTGTATCAGTGATTGTAAGGAGGATTAATTAAGGAGTGTTGAATTGTTATTTAAGATGGTGCAGTTGGGAATATTATTGCGCAATCGGGTCGTTAGTGCGGGGTTGTCCGGTGGATTAATTGCGAAGGCATTGGGTTTTAAATTTACGGAGGGCCGAAAAATATCACGCAATTTGTTACTAATAAAAATACACGTTTGTTAAGGTGACTAACGGAGTTCTCTGCCTTACAAATTACTTCGTGGAGAGAACATCTATCATTTAGTCGTTACAATTTTTTACGCAAATTTAGAAACAATGACTCTGGGAGTTCCCTGCCTCAGAATTTCTTCTGGGAGAAAACATCGATCCGAGAGTCGGAGTTTAACGCAAATTTGGAAATATTGACTGACCAAGAGAGTGCCCTGCCTACAAATTGCTTTGTGGAGAGCACATCTATCGCTAGGTCCCAAAGAAAATGGTGAGAGAGAAAAAGTGAACCTCGATTACTGTAAAACAATGCCTTTTATACCCTTTTGCTGGATACCTGACGGTCAAAACCGCCTATTTTTTAGGATGGACAAATAGTGCAAGAGATGTTAAATAATAAAGGGGGATATTAACACACATACATTCGTTAATTCGTTATTCAGATTTGTGTATAATGGTGGGGTGATTTCTGAATCCGTTAGCTCGTCGATTATTGGAGCTTCTCAAAATAAATAGTTTTCTAACAATTTTAACTTAAGTTCTCCCCTCCATTAAACGTCGAAATCTGTTACTTGAAAACAAAATATACTAAACCAATGTAAAATCATATCAATTAGTAACTTCAATTACTCAATATTTTACATGTAATTGTAATCAGTTATAAATAATAATATCTGCACAAAACGTGAACATTAAATAAATGAGAAATATAATTCACAATACAATAACTAGACAAACAAATGGACATCCCCGAAGAATGTTAAGCTTAGGGTTGCCAGGTGTTATGGTTTGACCTGCATTAGTTTTCTTAGAATCCATAAAGACAAATTTATGACACAACAAATCAGTCAACGCTTATTTGGTCTAGCATTGGGGATTAGCACTTGACTCGGTAATTATTAGAAACCCTTGCATTTATAACGATTTGAAAAGTGTTTTGTTTACTAAAGCACCCTGAGAAAATGTAAATATTATAACCTACACGCGTTTTTAAAACACATGTGGCTTTCTTTAACTTTAAACAAGTTATTTATGGTTTCCTAGAAACAGAAAAATAACTAAATAATACTTTATGATGTTACGCGAGTACATTAAAAATTGTTTTTAAATTATTAGATATTATCCTATATGCGACCATTACAGTACAAAGACAGCGAAGTCACCTTTAGGAAGCAGTGGTAATTGCTATAATTGTAACATGAAAGGTCATCGTGCTGCTGAATGCCCAAAGTCTCCTAGGCAACAAGGATCCTGTTTCAATTGGGGTTTGATGGGTCACAAAGCCAATGAATGTCGATAACGTCAATCCCACCAGAATCAAGAGTCGCAAAAAACTTCCCGTTCCCAGGTACACATTTAGTAGAAGCCAAAGATTTTTCAAAACAAGAAATTGTGCTACCAGAGTTAAGCGAAGAGAAGAAAGAAATACAAGTGGAGCCTGCACAAATAGTATTAGAGAGTAAGACTGCAACTCCTTATTTAGTTGAATTATCAATGAAAGCAAACGATTTTGAAATAAATTTAAATTCAATTTTAGATACAGGTAGCCCAATTTCATTAATAAAATCTAATTTAGTACCTCAAACTCTTGTAAAGAATCAAAATGTAAATGGTTTGGTATAAATAATTCTCAAGTAAAAATTATAGGTAATATTGAAACCCTGATTTTTGTGAATAATTTTGAATGAAAATTGAATTTTTATGTTGTACATAATGACATTATGATGCACGATTGTTTGTTAGGACGCGACTTTATTTCTTTACCTGATATAATTATCAAATTAGGCCCTGAATTAATTATTGAAAGGAATTGCGAAACCAATGAAATAGTGCTAATTAATGAATTTGACTGTAAAGAAAATTCTTTGAACGTTTGCTCAAAGTTAGACGCCAAAACCAAACTAAACGTCTTACGCCCGGTTGTACGAGTCGAACTTAAGATAGATCTTAACTAATATCAACTTAAAAATAAGATAGAAATCTGTTGCACGGTTCTAGATTTTACTCATCTTAGCTAAGACAAGCTGTAAACATGGCAACCTTGTACATTACCATTTAAACGCGTTTTGATTGGTCGCTGCCGGTTGTTTACATTTGGCGTTTGAGGTTATTTCGGCTATGTGCGTATTTTTAATAGCATTGTTTTAATTTAATTATTAGTTACTGTTGTGATCTTTATGCTGTGATAAAAAGTTAACGAGTGAAAAATGGAAAATACAACGGACAAACGAAGGGTGAACTAACTATACAGTGGAGGAAAAATTGCACTTAGCAAATTTAGTTTTAAAATATAAAGACATTGTAGAATGCAAAGTTACAAATGGAGTTTCCAACAAACAAAAGGAAGCTGCTTGGGAATAAATCGCCAATACGTTTAATAGTAAGGGAATAAATATATATAGAGAAATGGATTCGCTTAGAAAACAGTGGTCCAATTTAAAACAAGAAAAAAAGAAAGCTGCTGCTAAAGAACGCAGAGAATTATATAAGACGGGAGGTGGTCTTGTTGCTGCATTACCGGAAGCAACTGAAGTAGATGTGGTTTTATCTATAATAAATGAAAAGTCTATCAAAGGGTTAAGGAATCCTTTTGATTCAGATTCAATCGAAGGTCAGTTGTATATGTGAACATAATTTTATGTTGTAACTCGTAAAAAACAAATAAGCTTTGATAGAAAGTTTTTCTAAGTTTATTACAGCTTAGAAGATAAAAAACAATCTTTTACTAAAAACTTAGCCTGTATATTAAGATTAATTTCCAAATTTGAACCATTACAAATCTTTATTATTTTTTTTTTAATTTATTTTAGTTGCAATATCACCAACTGAAGAATTACAAATCGTCGAAGTAGAAGAAACTGTTTTATCTAAAGATACAGCAATTTCAGCAGAAGAGGTGCCTCCTTCTAATTTGACTCGGAACATATCATCACGATGGGCAGCAAGAAGGCGTCCTACATTAAGTTCTAGTTCCAATAGGCTCGAAGAGAAAATTAAAGTTTTGCAATTACAAGCACAGTCTTTAGAAATAGATTTGCAACATAAAAAAAAAATACATGCATTATAACTTGAACATAAGAGAAAAATGTATCAAATGGAGGAAGAGTCTTTTAAAAAACAAAAGTTTTGAATTTAGTGTAATATATGTATACAGGAAATGCCATGAGTCTTTTTTTCTATTTACAGAAGTTCCTTTATTTTTGATATATTTTACTAATAGATATAAAAGATTAGTTATAAAACTATATATTTTTGTTGTTTTATTTTTAATAAATTATTATTTTACAAAAGTTCCTTTATTTTTAATATATCCACTTCATCCACAATATCCACTATATTTTCCATTCTTAATGAGACAATAAACTGATAAAACACAACACAAACCAAGAACGCAAAACTTTTAATAAGTGAGGTTAGAAACCAGGCAAAATTCATCTCAAGACGTCCTTTTCGGGGACTTAAGCTTAATATGTAAATTTGCCAGTCTGAGATCTAATTTTAAACGGTGCAACACAGGTAAGACGAAATTAGAGCTTAAGGTTAAGATTGATCTTAAGTTGAGCCTGTACAACCGGGCGTTAACTGTTTATGAGAAAAATTACATAAAACCAATCAGACCTGGAATACCAATAACTTATTCTGAAATGACAATTAGTGTTACAGATAAAAAAAACCTTTTTATTTCAGACCGAGAAGACTATCAATCGAAAAAACTGACTGTTCACTTTACTACCGTCAAAAACCTGTAATTTCCACAATGAATTTCACTTTACAAGAGCAAATTAATATGGTTTATTCACCATTTCTTACTGATTTTATCAGTTGAAACAAAAATACAGGAAAGGTAGCTGGGATGGTTGGGTCACATTTATAGGATGAAAGAAGAAAGGTTAACCAGAAGAGCATATGAAGCAAGAACACAGGGAAAAAACAAACGAGGTAAACCAAGAAAAACCTGGCACGATGAAAGCAGCAGCGGATAGAAACATCAAATGGAAAGACATAAAAAGGCTAGCACAAGACAGAAAAACATGGAAAAAAGTCAGCTCAACACAACTCAACAGTCCTACACCTAACAGTAGAAGGACTCATGACTAAATAATAATAAAAAATTCACAATTTCATGTATTTAATTACTAATAGTAGGTAAATACCTGGCCTTGTGGATTCACTTAAGCATAACATAAGCAATAAATAAATTGGCCCCCAAATCAATTTTATTATTCTTATGAACTTTATTTACTAGTGTTTCTAAACCTTAACGGGAGCGCGAAGAAAAATGGAAAATAAAGGACAAATTATCTGTTAAAACCACAACAAAAAACATTAAATAAATTCTGTAAATAAAATAATAAAACATAAAAAATCATTGCTATATGAAATTTAATAAACTAGTTAGGCTATAGGTGCATATTAATCAAAATAAGCGTAATTCCTTGCCGCCAATAAAGGCAATACACCTTCTCCCAGGCAATAAACCATATTAATTTGCTCTTGTAAAGTAAAATTCATTGTGGAAATGCAATAATTTAAGAAATAACCCAAGTAGCACAATAATATTGGCGTAATATTGGCGTAATATTGGCCAAATATTGTTACGCTGGCCCAATATTGGCAACATTTAGCCAATATAGGCTTTTTCAAGTTTTTTAATGAACAGCCGATATCGGAAAACTCAATATTAATATGTTATTGGTCCAATATGTTTATATTGTTTGATGATTATTTCCAGTTTATTTTTATTGGCTAGACATAAACAAAATATATTTACCCTATATTGTCTGTCAACATTTAGCCAATATAGGCTTTTTCAAGTTTTTTAATGAACAGCCGATATCGGAAAACTCAATATTAATATGTTATTGGTCCAATATGTTTATATTGTTTGATGATTATTTCCAGTTTATTTTTATTGGCTAGACATAAACAAAATATATTTACCCTATATTGTCTGTCAACATTTAGCCAATATAGGCTTTTTCAAGTTTTTTAATGAACAGCCGATATCGGAAAACTCAATATTAATATGTTATTGGTCCAATATGTTTATATTGTTTGATGATTATTTCCAGTTTATTTTTATTGGCTAGACATAAACAAAATATATTTACCCTATATTGTCTGTCAACATTTAGCCAATATAGGCTTTTTCAAGTTTTTTAATGAACAGCCGATATCGGAAAACTCAATATTAATATGTTATTGGTCCAATATGTTTATATTGTTTGATGATTATTTCCAGTTTATTTTTATTGGCTAGACAAAAACAAAATATATTTACCCTATATTGTCTGGCAACATTTAGCCAATATAGGCTTTTTCAAGTTTTTTGATAAACAGCCAATATTGTAAAATTAAATGTTAATATGTTATTGGTCCAATATGTTTATATCTTTTGATGGTTATTTCCATTTTATTTTTATTGGCTAGACATAAACAAAATATATTTACCCTATATTGTCTGGCAACATTTAGCCAATATAGGCTTTTTCGAGTTTTTTAATGAACAGCCAATATCGTAAAACTCAATGTTAATATGTTATTGGTCCAATATGTTTATATTGTTTGATGATTATTTCCAGTTTATTTTTATTGGCTAGACATAAACAAAATATATTTACCCTATATTGTCTGGCAACATTTAGCCAATATAGGCTTTTTCAAGTTTTTTAATAAACAGCCAATATTGTAAAATTAAATGTTAATATGTTATTGGTCCAATATGTTTATATCTTTTGATGGTTATTTCCATTTTATTTTTATTGGCTAGACATAAACAAAATATATTTACCCTATATTGTCTGTCAACATTTAGCCAATATAGGCTTTTTCGAGTTTTTTAATGAACAGCCAATATCGTAAAACTCAATGTTAATATGTTATTGGTCCAATATGTTTATATTGTTTGATGATTATTTCCAGTTTATTTTTATTGGCTAGACATAAACAAAATATATTTACCCTATATTGTCTGGCAACATTTAGCCAATATAGGCTTTTTCAAGTTTTTTAATAAACAGCCAATATTGTAAAACTCAATGTTAATATGTTATTGGTCCAATATGTTTATATCTTTTGATGGTTATTTCCATTTTATTTTTATTGGCTAGACATAAACAAAATATATTTACCCTATATTGTCTGGCAACATTTAGCCAATATAGGCTTTTTCGAGTTTTTTAATGAGCAGCCAATATCGTAAAACTCAATGTTAATATGTTATTGGTCCAATATGTTTATATCGTTTGATGGCCATTTTATTTTTATTGGCTAGATATAAACAAAAAACAATTGTTACATCTGCATGCAATGCTAAAGCATCGAGTGTACCTACAAAAGTTTCAATTGTAAGACGAAGGGTCGGCGTTGCTAAAGCAGTTTCAATTTAAAGTGGACTGTGACTCGTCCACTAAAACTCAACGTTTTTAAAAAAGTTTAAATTTCAACCGCCATCCCCTCTCTTTGCGCACTGGCGGTTCACTTTAACTTACATTAGCTGTAGTGGCTTTCGTTCGTGGCTTGTGTGGTGACTTGCGTTCGTAGCTTGCGTTCGTATGTTGTGCGTCGTGCATTATTTTTCTTATTGGTAAGTACCCAGTTCATTTGTTAGTATAGGTAGGTAGTCTAGGTGATAGTTTATTTGTTTGATTAATAATAATACCTACATGTTTCGATATTTAAGGAAAACTTACTGTTTTGCACGTGGTTTTAAAATCTAACAGCGCTAGATTCATTTGTGCAAACCAAGGTCAATAAAATGGCGTGGTTTTAGCGTTCACACACGATCATAGCCACATACAAAACCAAGTCGGCAAAACTATTAAGTGTAAACGGCCTCTCTAATAGGCACGTGGTTTTGCATATGTTTATGATCGTGTGTGTAAACGCTAAAACTAAGCGATTATATTGACCTTGATTTTGCACAAGTGAATCTAGCAAATCCAGCAATGCTAGATTCACACACACGATCATAACCACATGCAAAACCGTAATTGTAAAGGGCCTATAATAGCACTCTGAACTGAACAACTCGAATTGTTAATGTTTTTTGTTGTTAGGGTATGACTAGCCGATCAGCAATTTGCCACTCGAAGAAAAGGCGAGCAAGAAAAATATTAGATATACTCAAGCAAACAAAGGTAAATCACTCAACAAGTCATGAATTGGAAGTTGCTCAGTTTTTTTCACCTGAAGAAAATGTTAATTGGCATACTGAATTAAATTCGTTGGAATATTGTACATCTCAATCTGTTCATACAAATGATACACAATGTAACAATCTAGCCACTGATTTAAAATACTGGGCCATAAATGATCATGTAACACATAAACAATTAGATTCACTTTTAGTAATTTTGAAATGTTATCATCCCGATTTACCAAACTCTGGTAGAACACTTCTTCAGACTTTACGTTCAGTAGGCACAGAAACTATCCGTGTGTCTTACATTACACCGGCGATGGCACCGGTGCCATCAAAACAGTCAAAAACTGTCTTACATTCAACCGGTTGAAGTGTGGTGGGAGCATCGCGTCTGTCTTGTATTACACCGGTGGGGAGTTTTTGGTGCCATCGGCGGCCATTTAATCCACCGAACTTGAAGCCGGTGTTTTTGTGGTGGATTGTGGAAGGGGTAGCAGCCATTATTGTTTACGTTTTGTTGGTGTTTACATAATATTACATTTACATATATTAATTCATTGTTTTCGTGTTCCTTAAGCTGTGTTTGTGTAAATTGATTTCGTATATTATATAAAATAAACATTTAAACAATTAGCATGGGCGAATACGAGTTAATGTACAACAATTTAAAATTTAGAGTGACCCTTAGTGAAGCGGAAGCTAACAACATTCAAAATGGTAAAATATTTACTGTTGTTAATAATTTTTATTAAAGTGTATTTTGTGTAGATCCAGCAGAACTAGAAAAGCTGGCTAAAACCGCATATGACTCGTTCATAGAAAACGTCCCACCTTTAGCGCAAGCCACCTGCAGTGGCAGCAGCAGTGTGGAGTCAGCTTCCAACGAACAACTTCCCGCAAAGGTTTTGTGGGATAGTAACCGAGTCCAGTTACTGATCAATTTAAGATTGGATAAAGAACAGTCATTTAATCGTCCCGTATGTAAAAAAATCAAGTTGTGGAAGCACATTGTTAACGATTTTAACGGAATAGCTGGCTGCAATGCAACCACCCAAGAAATAAGCGAAAAATATAGAAACTTACTTCAAACCTACAGAAGTAATAAATCCAAAAAAGCGAAGTCTGGAGAGGGGTCGGTAGCGTGGGAACATTTCGAAACATTTGATGTGGTGTTAGGAAATTGGGCATCTACCGTCCCACCACCAGACGTGTTAGGGGATACCCTAAACCCGTTGAACGAATCAACAACACGTGTCTCCTCTCAAGGGGACAGTGATATGGAACTTATTGAAGAACCTATTAAGGGAAATAAGAAAAGAAAAAAAGAAATTTCAATAAAGGAGTATTTATTTTGGAAAATGGCTAAAAAAAGAAGAGCGTGCAGAGAAAAGTAGGCAATTCGATATTAAACAAAAACTGAAAGAAGCTGAAATAGGTGTTTTGCGGGACTTAGTCGCTGCTTTAACAAATAAGTAATTGTAAGACTTATTGGAATGTTGTGCAATAATTTTATTAAATGTAAATACTTTTTTTTGCTTGTCAACTCGACTAATATTTTTTTATGTGATGTTGTTTTTGTTACGTCTGCGTTAAGACGTGTAGTAGGTTAAGAGAATGTTGTTAGTTTTTTTTTTTTTGTCTACTCGACTGATATTTTATTGGAATGTTGTTCGTTTATTTTATTTTATGTAAATACTTTATTATTGTCTGCATCAGAGTGTATTTTCTGTTTGTTTATTTTGATTCAAAATTAAATTAAAGTTTTACAATATTAATATTTTTTATTTCATTTTTATCTTACCGTAAAATTTCAATCATGAAAGGTTTGACTTTTTTTCCTGTTACTTTAATTTTTAGTTTCGTTGCCTACATGGCAGTTCATTGAAATAAGAATGTTAATAAAGGAATACAGTGCTTTTAAACTATTACAAAAGGTTGGTGTTAAACTAACTAAAGAATAAATTATACTATATTACAATTGCAGGAATTTTTATTATAACTAGTTACAACATAACACTTAAAACATCATCTTATAGACATCATGATATTGTTTCTTTTTGTTTGGCCTTGCTGGTCCTTTTGCACATCATCTTCAAAATCCATTGGCTCTGAAGGATCGCTAGTCTCGCCATGTTCTTCCACAACACTGTTGCCTTGCGATAAACATAAATTGAACCATCAGTTTGAAGAAGGGAATAAGCGACAAAATTTCATAAATTGAGTTTGGTTTAAAAATGGCATCATCAAGTGTCGATTCAAGTGTTACGTTAAAGAAAGAAACAAAAACCAAAATCCTTATGAAGTTATTCGACGTTTTAAATCGCGTCAGTTTTAAGAAGGGAATAAACGCCAGATTTATTCCCTTCTTCAAACTTTTGCTGTGGTGCATGCGCTCTGCGCGATTTGGCCATGTCAAATAGCAAATGGCAACGACAAATTAATACTCGTTAATAAAAACGAAATTAATTGCCTTAAATCTAAGATATGTCTAGTAGTAACAGTAGTAACAATGAATGTGGAAGTGAAAGTGAAGTGTCACGCAAAAAGACAAAGGGCGTTAGAAACGTACACCTGTACAAACACGAAATTCAAAAACGGAGACGTCTTCACGGTGAATCCTACGTAAGTACTACGACCGGTCTAACTGTTGCGGCAAAGTCTAATACCAAAGCCGATTGTTCATGTAAAAAAAATTGTACAAAACAATTTACTTCTGAAGAAAAGAAGTTTTTATTACAAAACATATATAGTGGGCGCCCGAAAAATGAGCAAGACACATTTCTTATGGGGTTAATAGAACGATCCAGTGTAGCTCGCAAGCGTTCAAAAAAAGAGACGCCAAAAAAGAGGGAAAGCACTTTTTCGTATTTTATATTAACCCATTAACGCCCAAATTAATTTTTTTTGTCACACCTATATGAATTACAGATAATTTGCTATTTGGGGTCTTCTAAAGACGTTGGTACCTGCCAAAATTTAATACTCCCACTAGTTCATGTGCTAGAGGCTGTCATATGGATAGGACGCTGGGAAGGAGAGATATATTTATACGATAATTTGAAAACTAATTTATATTGCAGTAAAAAATAGAAATAGCTATAATAAGTAATGATAAAGTTGTTAACTAAAAAGGAAAAATAATGAATGGAATAATTAAAAAAAAAAAAAAAATTAATTGTTTTTATTGTGATATTGCGAAAAACAAGTTGTGCATAATGTCACATTACACTTGCCGCAAAACGTAAGCGGTTTACTTTTACATTTCGAAAATTGACAACGACGTTGTTTCTCACGTTTTTCCAGGAAATGTCCCCTCTCATCCATTCTGACGTCATCAGTAACTTTTGCTTTGGAAGTAGAAGGTAGACTGAAGGGTCTGCCTCTGAAAACCCGTCTTCCGTGCCCAATCTTTAAATAATGAACAGCAATCTCCCTTCGGAAATCTTTGATGGTTATCGATTTCTTCCCATGAAGATGTTTATATAACAGAAACGCATTTACGACAGCCATGTCAATAATACGGGTGACCAAGCACCAATACCATTTTTTCCCTCTAACGGAAATTGAATGCTTTTCTAGCAACCAATCATGCTGATCCACACCTCCCATGTACTTATTATAATTATGGATTACTCTCGGTTGAGGAAGTGCGACACGTTCTTTTTTTTCCCTACTCCATCGAGGAGCTGAAGCTAATGGTTCCACGTAATCAAAATTTGTTGCCAGAGACACGCATTTGTTGTCGTTCCATTTAACAACTAAAATCTTATTTTTTTGATCGAACTGAAAATCATATGTTCCTCTTGCAGCCTTTTCAAGTTCTTTGGTCGATTTTATTGGGCACTTTGCGATTCTGTTTTCTCTTATGGTCCCTGTTGCTCGGAAACCCATTTCCTTTAAAGTAATCAGCAAAGCATGACTGCTGAAAAAGTTATCGAAATAGATGAAGTAACTGTCGGGGTCCGCAACAACAGACAACATTTTTCTTATGACTCTAGTGCCAAGCGGTTCATTTGATGGATTTCCTATTGGTTCTTTCCCACAGTACAACGAAAAGTTGTAGCAATACCCGTCATTCCCACACATAGCCCACAATTTATAACCGAATCTTATCGGCTTGGCCCGTATAAATTGTTTCAAAGAATTATTTCCGTAATATCTGACAATCATTTCATCGATTGACAAGTTTGCTTGAAACACTCCCCACTTACAGAAATTTTTATTGATCATCTGAATAAGTGGACGAATCTTGAAACTTTTATCATGCTTATTTTCACTGGCCTTTGCATTATCCTGAAAATGAATCAACGATTTGATTTCTAAATATGTGTTCCGACTCATGGCATTGCGAACTAAAGCTACTCCTAAATCGTCGTCCTCAGACCAATAGTCTCTCTCGCTTGGCAGTGTGTGATAGCCGGTGAATATGAGGAATCCGAAAAACATTTTTATTTCATCTGCAGTTATAGAAAAGTCATGTTTATTTTTTTGCGTTGATGCGTAACGGATTGTTTCGTCTACTATCATTTGATAAACGTGATTGTCAAAAAACTGTTCAAAAATACTGACCGATGTCAAATCAGCTAAAGCCCCTTTCAGTTCACACAATTTTTCATCAGGCACGTTACCCAGTAAATTTGTTTCATAACTTGGAATAACTTTCTTCCAATCCGTACAAACTTGTTTTTTATCTAATTTTCTTTTCTTTCCGGTTAATGGGCCATTTGAAGTTGAAGGAGCATTATTTGCGAAGAAAGTTAATGGTAAGTCGTCTTCTTCTTCAAAGTCGTCTTTATCGTTATTTATCTCGACTTCTGCAGATCCTGGAATGTCACTTACCACAGGAAATGTAAGATCTTCGTCGTCAATGCACTCTTCATCTGTCATTTCGTCGACGTCAGGGGGTAACGCCAGAATGTCTGCTTCAATTTCTTCCCCTATACAATATTCCCAAGCCTCCTCCAAAGTTTTAAAAACTTGTCTATTCATAATTTGTGTGATAAGTTAAAAACCTGTAATTAAAATTCACACATTGTACACATGGCTCAGGTGCTTGCCAATCCCAGCGTCATATTTATAGGACACTGAGATTTGCTAACTCTGGGAAAAAGCTTCGGTGAAAATCGACCAAAAATGATAGTTTACATAGTTAGTTACGTTTATTGGCATATCATAACTGCAAAAAAAAATATATTACCAGGGTTATTGTCGTCAAGGGCACTATAGATGTATTACCGCGCACTGTTCTCGCAAATAGGTTATGTTTACATTTCTTCTACACCATGGTGCAAAATAATTATCGTAAACTAATCCAAGAAAAGGAAGCTTACACGTGTTACTTTCATTATGGCGAGCGCGGTAAATGTTTGTATATGCCGGAAAAGGGCGCAAAAAAAAATTTAAATATTGTCCTACAAATAGGACACTGGACGTTAACGGGTTAAAGGACTCAAAGAAAGTGAAAGTTTGCAAAAAGGCTTTCTCTATTTTGTATGCGGTAAAAAATAAAGCTCTCTACCGGCTAACATTAATGATTGCTGAAGGAAAATCGCCCATACATTTGCGTGGTAAGCATCAAAACCGTGCAAAGGCGCTATCAAACGAAATAATTAACAGTATTGACGCGCATATTCGAGAATTTCCGCTTAAAGAGTCGCATTATAGCAATAAAGTAGTAAAATATTTGACTGCCGACCTCAACGTGAAAACAATGTTCGAACTATTTTGCACCAAGTATCCTGATCTTGTTGATGTCGTCAAGTATGATTTCTACCGAAAATACTTTAATGAAAATCATGGATACAGATTTGGAAGGCCTCAGGTGGACGTTTGCTCAACTTGTGAGGCGCTGGAAATCAAAATTAAATCACCACTTCTCAACGAAAACGCCAAACGTGTTGCAGTTGCAGAAAAAATGGTGCATATGCGACGGGCTAAAAAATTTTACAAAAAACAGCAGGAAGTGTTGGCTATATGTAAAGAAAAGGATGAAGTGGGGGCGATTGTTTTTGATTTTATGCAGAATTTACCTTTGCCAAAAATGCCGGTGCAAGAAATGTTTTATTTAAGAAAGCTTTGGCTTTATGTTTTTTGTGTGCATAATATGAAAACAAATTCTGTCGAGTTCTACACATACCATGAAGGGGAAGCAAAACGGGGACCAGATGAGGTTTGCAGTTTTCTGTGGAGGAGCATTCAGAAGATGGATCCTGCTATAAATGAATTACATGTATTTAGTGATGCATGTGGTGGCCAGAACAGGAACAATACTTTGGTAAGATTTTTCCTCACTTTGGTATGTACGGGTCGTTTCAAGAAGATTCACCACTATTTTCCCGTGCGTGGTCACTCGTTTTTACAATGTGATCGAAACTTTGGAACAGCTAAACGAAAAATCAGAAAAAAGGACAGAATTTACACTCCCGATGAATACACCGAGATGATTACTACTGCAAAGACAACAGGATTTTCGGTAACCAAAATTACATCGGTCGACATACTTGACTTTAAAAACTGGTGGCCTAACTTCTTTAAAAAAACCACAAAATCGATAGATAAACATGCGAAATTTCAGATATCCAAGTATAAACATCTAGAATATACATCATCTCCTAAAGGCTACCTTATAGCCTCAGAATTTATTGATGGTTTGGTTAAAGATAGTTTCCTACTCTTGAAACCTGGAATGCCTGCAAAGTTACCGACAGCAAAAGCTTACGAACAAAAAAGACCTATTAATTTCAAAAAAATGCAAGACGTAGGAAAAATCATTGCATACATTCCCGATGACAAAAAAGATTTTTATGAAAACATTCTGACTTGGCCCACTACTGAAGTGGAAGGTGAAGAAGACTAAATAAGTTCTGGTATAATTTTGATATAATTTTTTCTTGTTTAAAATAATTTTTGTTTATTTCTTTTGTTATGTGATAATACTTAAATTAGATAAAGTTTATTTTTTTTCATCTTTGATTACTGCAAAACCTTCCTTTTACATCATTTTTATAATTACAGTTCAATAGTTTGAAGAAGGGAATAATTCCACTCTCTTGTTGTCATGGTTACTGATAAAATATTTTGTCAAAAAATAAAGTGGTCGCAGAAATGTAATAACACAATAAAACTTTAATTTTTGCATCAAAAACAAAATTTATACAAGTGAAAATACCAACACCAACAACATTTTTTTAATTTTCCAAAAATTGATTTTTTGTAATTATTGCCTTCTTCAAACTGCTGGTTCAATTGTGGAATACGCATGCTGTAATGACAATGTACTTGATGTTTGTCATATTTTTTACATCTAAAAACTTTAAACGTCGAAAACACCCTTTCAGCCTTCCAAACGCTTGCTCTATAACAACTCTTGTGCTACTAAGACGTTGATTATAGTTTTTTTGAGCACGACTTAAGTGGCCATTATCTTTACAAGGCACCATCATAAAAGTTTTTAAAGGGTACGCACTGTCTCCAAGCAAATGCGAATCGAAGGGTATATACTCCTCTTCATTTTCAATCAGGGACTGAGAACGGAACGAAAACGAAAACGTTAAACGAAATTAACCGAAATTTTTTTAAGAACGAAAACGAAATTATTATTTTTCGTTCAAGAACGAAAACGAAATAAATATTTTCCAAAACCGGTTTTAACCGGTTTTTTCCCTATTTAAATTTTATTTGGTAAACATAAACGCGAATAGAAAAAAATTAAAATTAACACAGCTAAAAATTTAAAAAAGTCTGGTAACCATAACAATTCTAAATAACCTCAAAATTATTTTAATAAATCGATACTGCGACATCTACTATGCGATAGTAAACTACTACAACGATGTATATTCTATGAAATGAGCGAAGGACGAGCAGATAGATATTTGTATTATGACATACAATGGTCGCTCATGACAGATACGAGCGCGGGTAAAATTGCCAGTACGGCGCGCGCTTATATGTAGTATATGCACGAGCGTGTACATTAAGGGCGTAAAAGAGGTTAGTGTCTGATGGTGTCTTAATTATATAATAAATCTAATTTTTTATGTACAATGGGACGACACCAAGAAAACCAATTCAGAAAATATTTTGAATACAACAAATAAATCAAAGTGTAAAGTTGAAGGATGTGAAGCATTCATAGGGGGGAACCATGCAGGCAACTTGCAGCGACATGTACAATCTAGTCATAAAGAACTTTATGACAGTTTGTCTGCAGGTGCATCCCGCACATCGTTATCAAAATCACCGCCCAAGAAAATGCGTCTTCTTAAACAACCTACAATAGTTAACATCATTTTAAAGAATAAAACAAAAATGTCTGCAAACATTACTTATGATTTATTGAAGGCTGCGTGTACAGAGCTAGTAACGATTAACGGGCGACCATTTAGTATTTTTAATGATTCGGGGTTCAAAAAAATTATAGGCCCATTGTTAGATGGAATGGGTAATAATGTCACCATTAATCCAGACAATTTTAAAAATTTTTTTCATTAGTTGCATCAAATTTGCGATTAAAAATAAAACAAGAATTAAAGGGAAAACTGATATCTTTAAAAGTAGATGGTGCAACAAGGTTCGATAGAAGTATCCTGGGTATTAACGTTCAGTTTGTAGATAACAATAGCATAGTTTTACGGACATTGGCGATGAAAGAAATGAAAGAAAAACATCTTTCCACATATCTTGCCACAATTATAAAGACAGTCTTAGAAAAATATGAGATTGACTTAAAACAAGTCTTTAGCATAACTACAGATAACGGTGCTAACATGCTAAAAGCTGTGAAGTTATTAGCAGAGCAACAAAATGGTGATGATAATGATGAAAGTTATAGCGATGACACAGAAGAAAATACTGGAGAAGAAGACAGTGTGACTGTAGAAAATATGACGATAGAAAAAAATTACAACGAAATTAACAATCTTCCATCAGAACCAGAAGTTGACGCTTCTATAAATCAAATTTTTACACATTCTAACAGTAGTTCCATATTGCGGAGTGTAAGGTGCGCTGCGCATACGTTACAACTTGCCGTAGATGATGTTTTAAAAAAAAGAAGTGTAGCAACAATAATTGCTAGAGCTAGAAACGTGTGCAAAAAATTAAGGACAATGAATGTTTTAAGCATTATTAAACACATGAAATTACGGAAACCGATATTAGACTGCATTACTCGTTGGCACAGCACGCATGATATGCTGGAAAGACTTTTATTGTTAAAAAAATTTTGCAACGATATGACACCAACTATTAAAGAATTATATTTATCTGAGAATGATTGGTCAGAACTAGAAAGCATTGTTAGTGCTCTAAAACCAGCTAAAGTGACTACAAAAATTTATCAAAGTGATCATTTACTTGCCGGAGATTTTTACAGTCAATGGTTAAAATGCAAAGTTGAAACGAATAAAATTGGTAGCAGTTTCGCGAAGAAATTAGTAAGTTCCATTAACGATCGTGAAACAGTATTGTTTAATCAAGATGCCATTATCGCTGCCATTTTTCTGGATCCTCGATTTAAAGTAGTTTTAACAGAATCGCAAGTTCACATTGCAAAAAACTATATTACGCTTGCTTGGAATACTCTAAATACTTTAAATACTCAAAATAATTCTATAGAAGAGGCCTCAATGATACCAACATCACCATCATCATCATCAACAGAAGAGGATGAAATAGAGCAATTTTTAAAAAAGAAAGAAAATGTCCAAAATATTTCTACGAAGTCTGATAAAGATATTCGTTTATTATTAGATTCATACTACGATGAACCTCGCCAAAAACGCGATTCCTGTGTTTTTAATTATTGGGCAACAAAAGAAGCATCTATGAAGGAACTCTATAACACAGCAAAAAATATAATTGGTTTGCCAATGACACAAGTAAGTGTCGAACGAGTATTCTCGGCCCTAAAATTTATTCTTAGTTCACAAAGAACTAATATAAAAGAGGATTTATTGGAAGATGTGTTGCTTGTGAGATTAATGCCCGGTTTCTCCAACCAATCTTGAAGCATATCTTAACAAAGATATTCTTGTGATTAAGATGTGGTTGTGATTAAAATGCGTTGCACCGTCATATTTTGATTATATCCTACCTAGGATATAGATAAGATGTGCTTAGAAATAAATCATTTGGCAACATGGCCAGAAATGTCAGAAATGTCAAAAATCAACATCAACATAACCTTAATCCATCTGACAATTTAAATTTGTTGTGATGGATGATATAAGAAAGAAAATTAATTATTCTTTTGACGAAAAGGAGATGCTGACACAATTAGTAAATAAATACAAAAAAATAATTGAAAGCAAAGAGACAAATGCTTACAGCAACCATCAAAAAGACAGTGTATGGTTCCAATTGACAAAGGAATTCAATTGTAAAATGATAAATGTTACAAGGAATACAATTTCCTTACGAAAGCAGTGGGCTAACATGAAGTTGGCCTCAAGGAAGAAGGCAGCAAGCCACCGTCAAGCATTATACAAAACAGGTGGTGGCACAATGGAATGTGGTACAGATTCTGCCACAGACAAAATAATGTCTGTAATGAATACAAAAACTGTCGAGGGAATAGAAAATATTTTTGATTCCGACAGAATAATTACAGGTAAGTTTACCTTAACACATTCCACAAAAAGTGATGTCTTACATCAAAATCAAGTAGTAAGAAAAAAATTTAAATAAACTTAGTTTGGAAGGTAGAGATGGGTCCTTATCGACTTTTTATTAATACAGCTAGGTGATGCTTATTTTATTTTTTTGTAGAAAAAGAGACAGTACAGAACGAAAAAAGTTTAGTGGGAATAGAAAACATTGATTTTAACAATATGGTTATAGGTAAGTTTACTTTATAATATTTATTATTTATATTTATTATTTATTTATTTCTAGAAACAGATAGTGAACAAATTTATACCGATTTCATATTGCCACCTACTAAGCCTGTTGAAGTAATAAACTGTATACCAAACAATAATGAATGTAAAGAAAGTCAATCAGATGTTCAACTTAAAAGGGACACTGAATTCAAGCTGCCAAAGTCAAAATGGTCAGCACGAAGGCGACCAAAAATAAATAAAAATGAAGAACTGGGGCGTCTTGACCAGGCCAAACTTGAGGTGTTGGAAATCCAAAAACAAATTTTTTTACAAGAATTGGAACAAAAAAACAAACTTTTTGATAGGCAATTACAACACAGAGAAAAAATGTTCAGATTAGAAGAAGAAAAAGGTGTGTGTACTTGTAACAAATAAAAATTTTGTTTACCAATCTCAATTTTTATAAAAGGTGGACATACAAATATTCAAGGTGTAAATAAAACAAATATCAAGTTTGTATCGTTGCTAATAACAAAGTTATTTATATAACCATTGACGAAATTTGTTATAAGAATTTCCAGAGTTTTATTTATTTTTTGACTGAATGAAATTTATGTATATTAAAAGAGAATATATTTTTAGTTTTTTTTTTTAATATAATTTTAAAGAATTGTTTTTACATACTACAGAGAAGGTTTATTTTATGTATATAAGTTATATTATAAGAATTTCCAGTTTTATTTAGTTTTTGACTGAATGAAATTTATGTACGTATATTAGAGAATATATATATATAATTTTTTTTTATATAAGTTAAAGAATTGTTTTTTACATACTATATTTTATGTAAACAAGTTTAAAGAATTTTTAAATTTATATACTATATTTATTAAATTTTGTATTCATACTTTTAATTGTTTTTTTTTCACAAACAGGTTTTGGCAAATTTTAAATACAGAGTATCTTTGTCACTATTTAATTAATATTATTATTGGAATAAAACATTCAATAAAAGGAAATAAGTTTATTTAAATAAATATTTTATTATTACAGCATAGAAAAATAAACTTCTACTAGTCTTCTTCGACAGTCAAAATTTCCATTATTTTCTATCTGATCTGGAATATTTCCATTTCCAATAGCCTCCCGAAGTTGATGTGTCATTACTTCATTTTCATTTGGAGGCTCTGGATCGCCGTTTATTTGAGCAATATTTTGAAGTACAGCTGTGGCAACGATAATTGGTATAATGTTTTCTAACTTTATTTTACACCCATACGCCATAATGGGAAATCTGCGCTTCCAAATCCCAAATAAATTTTCCACTTTCACTCTTGCCTCAACAAGGCTTCTATTATAATTGAATCCCCTAGTTTCAAAACCCGACAAATCCATTTTAGACAAAAAATGCGATCGATATGACAATGGATTCGTCATTTTGTCCTCTACTAAATAGTATGATGTATACGATGCAAAACCCACTAAATTCATATGATATTTGCGTTTGAAATATGGAGTTAGTTTCAAAAGCCGACAAATTCAAGTTGCCCTGAAATCAAATGCCAGCAAATCCGAGTTAGCCAATGACAGTTATCGTTTAAAGCTATGTGATCAAAATGCACATGCGTTTGTTTTAGCAACGTGTTATCTCATTATTAGTAAGTTTTCGTTTACAATACAAAGCGTTTATAGTTGTAGAAAAAAAGTTTTTAGTGTTTTGTATAATGGCAGAGTGTAGTGGCTCGTGTCCAAAGCCAGTGACACCAGATTTAGCGCGGAAACGTGTTTCCCGACCAAATAATTGGAAACGAGCAAAACAAAAGGAGGAAAGGTAAATAGCATTTTTACTCATCAAAAGTTTACATTACTCAATTATTTCATTTTTCTCAGATATAAAGCTCAAGCCTTACCTTCTTATCCAAGTTGCCAACATGCTACAAAATCTTATAAATGCAGTACGCTGCTGATGCGTGATATAAAGCAATTTCATGAGAGATTTTATTCGCATAAAGATAAAATAGCCCAGGATAACTTTATTATTAAATATTGCGAAACACACGATATAAAACGCCGAAGACCTACTGAAAACCAAAAATATAAAAAAAACTTTTCCGTACAATACACCATAAATGTTGCTGATTCAACCAAAAAATTACCTTTATGCCAAAAAGCATTTATTGATATTCTAAAGATAAAGAAAGATCGCGTAATTGGTGTACTAAAGCGATTTCATGACCAAAGACAGATGGCTCGTGAAAACAGAGGAGGTGATCGAAAGACATCAAAATTTGAGGAAAGAAAAAATTCTGTAATGAGATTCATTGAAAAATTTAGAACCATTGAATCTCATTACTGCCGAAACAGGAGTTGCCGCAGCTACTTGCCTTCTGATTTAAATATTTCAAAAATGTGGCGACAATACTGTAACGAAGTGGAAGTTGACCCTTCGTACATATTAGTAAAAAAAAGTTACTTCCGACATATTTTTGGTATCTGCTATAATATAGGTTTTGGAACCCCACGAACAGATGTATGTTCAACATGTCTCCAGCTAATGGAAAAAATAAAAGTTGAAAAGGATGAACAACTCAAAAGAAAACTTATGACTGAGCGCTATATTCATAAATTACGGGCAAAAGCTTTTTTCGATTCCCTCAGAGAAGAAAGGCAAGGCCTGCAAACAATATCTTTTGATTGCCAAAAAAAACAGGCAATGCCAAAAATTCCAGATCAATCTGTTTATTACAGTCGACAACTGTATACGTACAATTTTGCTGCCGTGACAGGGTCATCTCATTCACCACTTCTAAAAGAAAATGTGTTCTTATACTCATGGACCGAGGATCAATACCCCAAAGGAGCCAATCAAATTGCCAGTGCAATTTTTCATAAACTTTGCACCATCAACCTAGATAACATAGATACAGTTCGTCTTATTGCTGATGGCTGTGGGGGCCAGAATAAAAATTCAATAATGATAACTATGTGCATAAAATGGCTTAGTGCAGATGCACCTCCATGTGTTAGAAACTTGGAACTCGTATTTCCTGTGGCTGGACATTCATATATTCCCCCAGATAGGGTTTTTGGTCATATCGAAAAAAATATTAAAAAAAAGGATACCATCGTTTCCCCAGAGGAGTTTCTCCAAATATTCAAAGACCACGGAACTGTTTTTGTATTGGATCGTGATGTGAAGGTTTATGATTGGAAGAAAGATTCTCAAAATGCTATAAAATCTCCTGCCCAGTGGCACTTCCGATTCAACATGAGCAAAAGATTTATACTCAGAAAAGGAAAAAATAACAAAGTAACAATTAGAGGTGAACAATCTTATAAGTCAGATCTTGGGGAGTACAAGTCAGTATTTAAAAAGGGAAAATCAGTGAGCAGCATTGTGCAGTCTCAACTTTTCAGTGGTGTAAGTCCCAATAAAGAAAAACTAAAGGACGTGAAGGTGTTACTGGAAAAACATTGGGGTGAGAACTGGCACGCAATGGAAAATCTTAAGTATTACAATAATGTTTTGAAAACATACTACGATGCTCCGGATGAGGCTACCGCAGAGGAAAGCAATCCTTATAATTTGTGCGAACAGGTTGACGATGTACCCGATTTAGTTGTGTAATATTTTGATGGTAATTAAATAATAAAATAATTTTGTTAAAGGTCTATGAATTTTTCTTATTAAGTTTCACTTCTAACCACAGTGTAATTTAAATTTATTTTAGTAAACTTGTGTTATTTATTTGTCGAGCAAAATAACCAATCGCGGCAAATTGCATACAGGTAAGTTACAAAACCCTACATATCCGAAGTTTAATATCAAAACCCCACAACTCCCATCTATTTAATTAAATTATGAAGTTATTAATGTGTTTTTGAAAAAAAACACAGTAGTTTTACAACTTATTCGCCTAATCCTTATATGACGGCGACATATTTTGAAAGTGAAAAACTGGGAACTTATTAAAACAGTTTTTTGCTATTTCCCAACATTTGCT
>CANTFG010000271.1:0-15831 GCA_947652605.1 Elmis aenea | reverse complement strand
CATTCGGCTCAAGAGTTTGATAAAGCTTATAAAAATTCTTAGTTTTTTAAGTGACCAGCAGTGGCGCACCCAGGATTTAATCTTGGGGGGGGCGGGTTAAACGGATTTTTTTTTTGCAAATTCAATAAAATTTATAAAACTCATAAAAATGTATTTAAAGAATAAAATCAATTTTACTTTTTTTTTACAAAGCTCTTGAATAATTTCAGCTGTGGTTACAGTAATATCTCTATGTATGTATATATAGCAAAGCTAGTCCATTTAATCGTGATTGTGTCATCGTTGCTCTTAAATAGGTTTTTAAAAGGCGCAAGGTTGAAAATGACCTCTCACTGACGCATGTTGTTACCAGCAGCGTTGCAAAAAATTTTAATAAGTTATATATGTTTGGATATATCATTTTGTCGCACTTAGAAATTGCATCAATAGCATTTTTGCATGGATTTGTTGCAAACGGTTTTTCAAATTTTTTATACCACAACTTGAATTCGGCGTTCAAAATTGCTGGATTTGTACAAGGTAAATCCCGGTCATAAAATTTACACAACTGGTGAAAATCTTCTATTTGATATTTAAAACTGAATGATTTGACCAATCTGTCATTCTATTTACAAAAATATACAAAACATATAGCATAAATTTTTATAAAAATTCTGTATGTCCGGTCATTGAACATTGAACAACTTTATGAATTTCGGTTTTTGTCATAAGGGTTAATCGAATCGAATAAGTTGGTAACATTAAAATTTACATTTAAAAAAATAGTCATCTGTAACTTGCTCAAAAAAAGATATACCTTTAAAAAAAGTATAGTCCCCTTGGTGAGGGTCGAGTATTAATAATTTTAGGGTAGATGTTACATCATGCAGCATAAAATAGTTTTGACCTAATGACGTTTTTAATTAAAAAAACAAACAATATTTTATATAAAGAAATTCATATCATCGCTCAGCGTCGTAGTTGACTATTCATATTTATCGGGAAGATGCAACATTTTATCCTAGATCATACACTTTATAAATAGTTTTCACTTAATAAATGATGAACTGCTTATTTTGTAATAGGTTGTTTAGTGTTTAAGTTAATTGACATGATCAAAAATAATTTAAAATGACTTTAAAATGATACAATAAATATCGACTGCTCTCAAAAATCAGAAGTGTTTAATTTAAACTAAATACATAAAACTATGCCTGTTTAAAAAATAAAGTTTAATTTTAGTGAAACATTCAACCACTAATCAATTTGTACACGTAAATAACAAAATTTTGGCGGTTTTGTTAGGACGAAATAATATTAAAATATAAATATATATGCCCGCAAATACAAAAGATAAATATCTTTTACTGTAGAAGCAATTATTATTTAAAAGAAAAAAAATCGTAACGCTAACAGTAAAATAGTATTTAATTATATACACTTACTTTTTAAATTTCTTTCCTCTTTCGTTAGAAATTTTAACTCTTATTAACTGATTATGATTACACTGATTCACTGATTTACTAAACAGTAAACACAAGGGCGAACGAATTCGTCCACTGTACTAAACAGCAATGACCTTTTTCTCGCAATTTAGAAAAAGATGAACCAAAACAGAAACACATTTTTTATTGCTACACGTGTTGTATGGTAACCCCGCCGAGGGACGAAACTGACCAGACTGTAATAAAATTTTAACACAATGTGTCCCATGGTCGAAGAAGTAAAATACATTTATCTCAATCACTTTTACAGTTATAACTTGTGGATTTTTTTTCTTGATTCCGCATTAATAAGAAATAAGCTTACATAAAAAAAGTTCCCAAGGGGGGGGCGATCGTTCCCCGCTGGATCCGCCCCTGGTAAATATAAATAACTAAAATTGTAATGTGATATTTCAAAACTAAAACTAATCAAAACCTATTTAAGAAGCAGCATGTCACAACACCGTCTTAGCGCTTTGTCCACTATATCAATTGAAAAAACAATAGCTTATCAACTTCAACTGGATAAACTCATTGACCGATTTGCCAATGAAAAAGCGAGAAAAAAAATAATTTTAAAGTTGTTTTTGTGTGAAAACTAAACATGGATACATTTTTTTAAACTGAACGTTCAGAAGAAATTTCGTCAGACTCTTCCGAAAAACAAGGGGGCGCACCGACCTTACTTGCTCCAGGGAGCTGAATTCATTGCTACGCCTCTGTCTAGAACCTTTTTTTTTAGGAATACTCACTTGAAATTTTTTGGCAAAAATTTTCTAGCCTGTTTGGGGGGGGGGGGGTAGGGCCCCTTGGCCCTCCCCCTGGGTGCGCCACTGGTGACCAGATCGTTGTTTTCTCAAGTTCCGCTTCAAGTTAGTCAATGTATGCAGAAGACATCTAGGCGGATTTATTATTTTCTTCATGAATTTATGTTCCATTTAAAGTTCAAAGCATTCAGCGTAACAGTTTCTACAATTTCCCGCGTTTTATATGAAACGACACAGTTTGCTTGTGTTATTTCGAGAATTAAAATTACGGTGATATTTTAATTTGTTTCTCGTGAGGTATTTTACTAAGTAATTCGAATCGATTCGCCTTTACATTACCGGGCAAGTATTTGTAGTATTACTACTTTTAATCGTTTTATGAAGTATCTTTAGTTTAACAAACTTACGTTTCGTTTACGGATGAGCTATTTACACGGTTTTTTGTAATTTTAGGTCAAGTCAATCGTTCGTGCGTTTCGATCCTTTGTGAATCGCTTGATTGCTTTGATAAAAAAAAATTAATACGTGAAGAACTGCAAACGCTATCATCTTAAATTATTTCTCCATAAAACGGCTTTATAATTTACAACACTTGATGATGGTGCACGCTGATTTTTATGTCTTTAATTAGAGATGCCGTTTTCTTTCTTATTTGCACAGTGTTCATATCATACCAATTAGGTATATAACAATTTTTGGTCTCGCTTTTCTTACAAAACTATTATTATGATTTGCTAACACGACCATAGACACAAAACCTGTTTACTGCACGTATTTTTATGCAACTTTGTTTTTTTTTCATTTACTTTATACATGATACATGCCAAATTCAACACTGGTTATAGTCAATCATATTTAAAAAATCCTACATGTTTCTGAAGAACTGTCTCTTCAGCGCAGACTTCAAACGATATTGTTCAGAACATTCTTATCATGATCAGCCATAATTGACACATCTTCTGGCTAATCACAAGTTTTTGAGTGGCACAAAAGTTTCAAAGAAGGTCAGGTAACAGGTAACAGAAAAAAAAAACTTAAGTGGAAATAGCGTAAAAAGTTGGGATAATAATTGTAAGTTCTCACAAAATTGTCTACAATAATCTGCACATGCATTTATTAAATGGTTCCAAGAATGTTGATTCTTGAATACGAAGAAACGAGAATGATGCTGGCAGCAAACCTAATCCCTATGGCTGATCAAGAAAACAATTTTCTTTTAACTTAATCTTCGTTTGTAATCTGCGCTGAAAGTACGATTCACGAACGCTTATTAAGTCATCCAGAATGCGATGAAAATATTATGGTATCGAGGAACGCTTCAAATAATTTTACGGACGTTGACAAAAGTAATATACTGTTTTTGTGGGTGGTCATGTGAAATAGGGGAGCTTTTTAAAGCTACCTCGTATAATTTCCGTTAAAGAAGCAAAAAGTTACGTATGATAATACCTATAGCTCAGTTTGTAACAACTTTTAGATATTTTTATTAACAAATTTCATTAATAAATTCCACGGAACGAAAATTATATTTTACAATAAAACATTTAATTCCATTTCAATGTTAAGTTAAATCGTGGTTCCTTGAAAAAGTGTGACGAACCAAATTACAGGGTGTCATCACCTAAGACTCAAGAATAATATTTAAAACAAAATAGTATCGCACACGTAGAGATCTTGGAAAATAATAATTTAAGTTGGTATAATTTTTATACAACTCGCGATATAATTCTGAAAAAGAATAAAAAATTCTTATAAACATCCAATAAGGCCATCCATGAAAATATAAGCGTACGACGCTTCATCTTTGTGCGACAGAATAAATGATAACACCACTGTATTTGGCTTGTCAGATTTCTATAGGGCACTTCGATTTGTATTTTAAAAATGAAAAGATATGAAATGAATAAGCTTTCGCGAAACCATTTATTAACCTAATATAACCTTTTCAAAAGATCAAAAACAGTTACAGATTTAGGTCTTCTATCTGTTATTTCTTGATCGTTTGAATTTAATCTTACAAGCGAGAACTCCATGCTAAACCTTTCGCCAGGTATACATTTTAGCTTGCATTTGCTATAGTAGCATTTATGGGCAATAAAACTGCAGCAGGCGCAGTTACGGAAATGAAACACCTGCGCTATATGCTGGGCTGTCTCTTTGAAGTTTATTAGTCACGTTTTGCTGGAATAGATATCCGGACATATCGTTTTATCGCTGTACAGAATTTGTAACAACAAGATCAACTCCATGAATTTGTGTTTTAACGTTAAAAGGTCATACTAGATTAGTGTTGCAAGAACAGACCTACCCCATCATATACTACTCCATTTTTTTAAATAAAATAAAAATAATTTAGAAGGAGATTTCCTAAATAACCCAATAACTTAAAAATTATTATATTTTGAAACAAATGCCACCAAAATAATAATTAATACACTTTTATTTTCAATTTAATAAGCAAAAGTTTGTAGGATGTACAGGGTGGTCAAAATTCGATGGGTACATGGGTATCTCGCTTAATAGGCAATATAGAGAAACGGCTAACTTACCAAAATGTGCAGTTTTTTAAGACAAATTCAAAACCGTTTTCGAAAATATTTTATCATTTTCAGTTTTTGAGTTATAGGAAAAAAGGTGTTTTTTGTCATATTAACAATGTGTTACCTATATGTTATATCTCCGTTATTGTTGTAAATATCGAAAAAGTTTATGGAGATTATTTTTAGATATTTTTATGTCGATTTTGATAGTACTACAAAAATTGTTTTACGCTCGCAGTTAAAAAGTTATGACACAAACTTATCTTTTTTAAATGAAAGCTATAGTTGGCTATGACCTATTTAAATTGCAAATTTGTTTCTCATTCCAAATATATAGGGGTTGATGTATTTATTTTCAATAATACGCAAGTTACAAAGGTTTTTTAATTTTTTTAAAGATGAAAAACAAAAAGGAGGCTGTGAAAACAAAAAGAAAACAAGAAAAACCGGAGAAGATAGAATATATTTAAGAACTGTTCTGAGTTTGTCTTAAAAAACTGCACATTTTGGTAATTCAACAGTTTCTTTATCTTGACTATTAAGCGAGATACCCAGGTAATCGAATTTGGACCACCCTGTACAGGGTGGGCAAATTTCGATGTTTTAATAGGGAATCTCGATAACTATAAGAAGTATCAAAAAACGGACCGCGCATCCTCGATTTCTTTTTTCGAGAAAAAGTTGATGGTGAAAACTAAAATTGGTTATCGTCTTTTGTTTTGGAGTTATCACCGATAACTCGATTTTTCGACTTTTCGTTTTATGACTATATCACGCTTGTTTGTGAAAATAAAGAAAAATAATTTTGACGTTCTGCAGGCACTTTTTTTTGATAAGAATGCAGTGGCGTAGACAATTTTTCAAAAAAATATCCGAAATTCGAGTTGTGACAAAGTTGTATTTTTTTAAATAGAACCCATAGTTGGCTATGAATTATTTAGATTCCTTATTTTTTTGTCATTCGAAATATATAAAGGTTGATGTATTTATTTTCAATAATAAACAAGTTACGAAGGTTTTTAGTTTTTTTTTAAACAAAATTATAGTAGGCTGTGTAAACAAAAACAAAACAAGGTGTAAAACCGTTTAAACTCATTTGGTACAAGTTACGAAGGTTTTGTAATTTGTTGTTATGATAAACAATATAAATATATAAAAATAAGGAAACAACGATAAAGTCGGAATCTGCAGTAATGTAGTTTATTGTAGTTTATCTTATGTTCAAATATTTGTAACGTTTATCATAACAACAAATTACAAAACCTTTGTAACTTGTACCAAATGAGTTTTAAAAGTTTTTACACCTTGTTTTGTTTTTGTTTTCACAGCCTACTATAATTTTGTTTAAAAAAAACTAAAAAACCTTCGTAACTTGTTTATTATTGAAAATAAATACATCACTCCTCATATATTTGGAATGACAAAAAAATAAGGAATCTAAATAAGCCATAGCCATCTATGGGTTCTATTTAAAAAAATACAACTTTATGTCACAACTCGAATTTCGTTTTTTTTTTTTTGAAAAATTGTCTACACCACTGCATTCTTAACGAAAAAGTGCCTGTAGAACCTCAAAATTATTTATTTTTATTTTCATAAACAAGCGAAATATAGTCATAAAACGAAAAGTCGAACAATCGAGTTATCGGCGATAACTCGAAAACAAAAGACGATAACCAATTTTAGTTTTCACCATTAACTTTTTCTCGAAAAAAGAGATCGAGGATGCGCGGTCCGTTTTTTGATACCTCTTATAGTTATCGAGATTCCCTATTAAAACATCGAAATTTGCCCACCCTGTACTTTTTTTTTTTGTAAAAATAAAACTTTGGTTGCGGTTTTAAAATGGACAGTTGAATCCGTGTCCAATATAATTATCAGGTTGGCAAAAAATCTGCCATAGAAAGTTCGTAAATTAATAGATATGCTCTTTTGAACTTGTAAGCGAAACCGCTGGATGACGAGACGAGATTCAGAAGATCCCAAACTTTCTTTTGATATGATGAGACTTACCTATGCAACTTGCTTGGACGTAACGAAGATGGCGACAGCAAAAGAGAACACATCCAACGACGATTTTAAGAAATTTATGCACTTGTGGCATGAAGAAGTGAATGCCAAATAAGGTACCGCCCGAAAAAAAAAATTCTCCAAACTACGTTAATGGTTTGAGGTGTATTTGGATTTTGGATTGCGTGGAACAACGCCACTTAATGTGGTAAGAGGATCGATGAACGCAGAATATTACTACGAAAAAACGTATGTCTATTTGAAATTACGATTACGAGAACGTTATATCCCAATGGTTGGTTATCTTCTGCAACAAGATAACGCACAGCCCCATACTGCCCGCTATACTTCCTACTTCTTTTTGCAACGTTAAATCGATGTTATAACTTGGCCAGCGGATTTTAATCCGATGAAAATGTTTAAGCTATCATAAAACATGAGGTGGAGATGTCCTAAAAGACTAATCTGTACAAGTGGACCAATTCGATCATTGAAACTTGGACCAAGTTTACTGGAGTCGCTCATCAATGACTTGCGAATTGAAAAGTGCATAGCTGGAAATAATACCAAAATAGATCGCCAGATTTATTAAAAATTAATTTTTTACACATATAAAATTAATAACTTTAATTTTCTTTATAAATAAATCGTTTTTAAATTTAATTATTTATTATAATTTAACCGCCAAGACTTTTGCAGCGACCTTTAATTTACATTGCATCGTTTTTAATAAATTTCACTACAATATTACGCAGACTAGATCAGAGTTTGTTAGCTGGTCTGTTGCCACCTTAAGTCATAATCAAAACAAAGAGCCACATTGTATGAATATTTTGGACAATTATCTCTTTGAGTTTTTTGAAGGTAAAAACATACTACTTAACATGAATAAATTAAGATCGCTCATACATTTTACTGTTCACTGCGACTGACTTAAAATTGTTGATAAAAAATTCTGCTAAGTACGCCATGACTTGATAAACAAATACAATACATATACAACTTAAATTTATTTTTTAACAAATTTGTTCGACTATGAAAATTGGATACACACACCAAATTTGAAGTAGGCTCTGATAATATAAGCAACAGTAATTTCATAACAACGTGACCTACATTGATTGCTGTGTTTATTATAGTTTTAGTCACTTTTAAATATTGTTTATATTCAAGTCGCAGACACATAAAAAACATTTACCGCGAAATTGCTGAGACGTAATGCAGTTACATATTTATTATTAGATACGGTACATAAACCTCAGTCTAAATATCGCAAATATCAGTTGGTTACAGAAGATTAGTTACGTAATTACCTTGAACTTAATGTTCCACCTCTTACTTTAACTGTGTCGTGCTACAATCGTTTGCTACTTTTGTACGTTGTAGAAAAGTATTAAAACAAACGAAAAACAATGAAATAAATATAATACAAAAGTTCCCCTGCATATGGATACACTTGCGCCATCGATCCATTGCATGCTTCGATAACTTTATCTTTCGACTGAAACTTTTTCCTCCTAAAAATTCTTTTAGGGGTCCAAACAAATACACAACCGAGGAACCAAGATCCGGACTGTATGCTGGCTGAGATAAAAGGTCACACTGTAGTTTGGTTATTTCCTCCATTGTTTTTGCAGTCGTATGAAGCTGAGCATTGTCTTGGAGTAAACACACAGAACTTTAACTTTTCTTTTTTTTTGTTTCTCGTTTTTTTTTTTGTAGCAATGAAGACGCCAGGCGCAAACCATTTATCTTGTATTCTTCGGTCAACAAAGGCGGAACTCAACTGGCACTCACATTACTATTTTGCGTTATTATACTCATATAACTTTATACATTTTTCCATATGCAACTATGGTTGCCATTTAAAAAAAGTCAAGTTTGGCTTATATCTCAAAGATCAAGTACACCATGACTTTTTAGATATTATTTTCTAATTCTACGTAAGAATATCTCTAGGAATCATTTCACATTTTAATTATGAGATAATTGGCTATGGCATTAATTGCCATTAAAAAAATCGTCTATGTTTAGTTTTTTTTAAGTATTCGAAAAAAATTAAAGGTGTAGGTAAAATGTCAAAATGGCATTAAATTCGTCTTGAACTAAAAAATATAAAAACAATTTTTACAATGTTAAAAGTTAAAATTGTCCAGTCTTCTTAAATTTACAGATCAAGTTATTATTCTAAACGTTAAAAGATATATCTTAGTTGTTCGTTGCTTGTGTAACATCAACGCCAAAAAATTATTAATACTAGACCAAAGTATTTCGTTATTTTAATGTAATTTTTACGGCAACACAATTTTATTATTTTTAATGATGGAAAAACTGGCAAACTGTTGGCAAATGCTTGCAATATAGAATTCGATCTAAAATAATAATCCAAGATTATTTTTATAAGTAGATTGAAATCATCTGCTTAAGAATTACAGGTTAATAATAAAAATATAACTTCAGGAAGGAACACATTAATCTTTGGTGTGCGATTTTGCGCGTCTTTGAATTGTGGAGTTCATTGTGCACTTTATGACGAAATAATGTGAATCAATAAGGTTAATTTTAATCAAAGACAGTTCACAGACCCCTTGATTAATTAATGTTGTAGGTAAAGTTGGAAATCGTTTTTTAGGAAATAAAAAACCCCGTTTATATTTTGAAATTATAATATTTCTACGTTGCAGGTATAAGCCTAAAAAAACCATAAACAGTAATGTTTGGTATATGTACAGGGTGTAGACTCGGATCACGCAACATAGCGATTTCAATGCTAAAATTTTAAAAGTCGAATTCTTGCTCCGCTAATTATTTTAGAAAAAAAGTGCAAATACGTTTTTTGTAGAGAAAAAAATTCTGTATCCATAAATGTAATCAATATTACTTTTTCATTTTCCAATAACTGAAAATTATGCAAATTAAAAAACGCGTTTGGACAGAAATCTGTAGTGCCTTGGAATTATGGTATGACAACTGCCCAGCCTAATGTCACTTATACTGTCACTTTGACGCGAAATTCATTCTTAATTATCTTTTATATTTTATCAAACATTTATTTTACACAATTAGTTATGTTTTCATTGCAAGATATAATAAAAATGATAATTAAGAATAAACTTCAAACGTCAAAGTGACAGTAAGTGTTAGTAAGATGGGCAGTTGTCGTAGCATAATTCCAAGGCACTACAGATTTTCGCGAAAACGCGTTTTTTAATTTGCTTATTTTTCTGTTTTTGGAAAACGAAAAAGTAATGTTGATTACATTTATGGATACAGAATTTTTTTCTCTACAAAAAACGTATTTGCACTTTTTTTCTAAAATAATTAGCGGAGCAAGAATCCGACTTTTAAAATTTTACCATTGAAATTGCTATGTTGCGTGATCCGAGTCTACACCCTGTATACAGGGTGGTCCATATAGAAGGGTCACTATTGGGATCTCGTAAACGGAAATACAAAGAAGTTTAAGCAAGACAAATTAATCCCCTTTCTGAAACCTATTCAGTGATGCTTTAATGTCTTAAAAAAGTCCCACGGCACAATAGATAATAAACAAATCAAAATGGGATTTTTTTAAATCGTTAATAACTCGGTTATACGTGATGGTGCAAAAATATTTTTGGAGAAAAAGTTGTAAATTTTTTACGCACTGTAAAATTAAATCATTCAGTTGTTTCAATATTGTTTAAATTCTTAGATAAATTACAAACTTGCATTTTGTTAAATGGAAACCATAGTTGGCTATGAAAAAGCATTTTTTTCCCTCTTTTCAATAACATACGATTTAATGTATTTATTTTGATTTTTAGGCAAAAAAAACAAACAAAATCCATCAAAAAGTCCCTATGAAGTTATAGTGCCATGAATTTAAATAATATTGAAACAAATGAATGTTTTCATTTTATAGTGCGTAAAAAAATCAACAACTTTTTCCCCAAAAATATTTTTGTACCACAACTATAACCGAGTTATAAAATGTGTAAAAAACGCCCATTTTGATTTTTGTATATACCTACCGTTTACGAGGTACCAATAGTGTCCGTTCTGTGTGGACCACCCTGTGGTCTTCGACTTTTTTCAAAAAAGTACGTTTAAATTGGAATATTAAACGTTTTTAAGTGGAGGGTTCTCTCAGCCAAGACGAACTATTCGATAGCTCTGTCATTGGTAAAAATTTAAAAAAAGTTTTGAATAACAGTTGTTTGTGGTAATTACTACATAACCCAAAATGATTTTTAACTATACACAGTGTTTTGTTTTTGTGCCCCGATAAGTATCTTTGTTTTTTATTTTCAAATGGAATACCCTATATGATTTCTAAATTTAATATGCAAAATTTAGCATCTAAAAGTATCAAAATATACAGGGTGTTCCATAAAAAAAAAAACACTATAGTTGAAAATAATTTTAGAATTTGTAGTAAATGACCACAAACAACTTTTATTCTAAACTTTTTTTCTAAATTTTTCTAATAACTGAGCTATCGAATAATTCTTCTTAGCTGTGACACCCTGTATAAA
This sequence comes from Elmis aenea, assembly GCA_947652605.1. Lineage (NCBI taxonomy): Eukaryota > Metazoa > Arthropoda > Insecta > Coleoptera > Elmidae > Elmis > Elmis aenea. The sequence goes on along the minus strand of CANTFG010000271.1, from coordinate 4,534 downwards.
AGGTATTGAACAATTAAAATATTTACACTTGATATATTAAATAATAACCATAAGTATAAAAATATACCCAGTATAATTTTTTTTTGCAAAATTTTTAACTGTAAAATATTCGTGGCAAATCAAACAGTTATCAAACATCAAACCTAGTGGCAACTCAAGGTTTGCTTTGTAAACGTTTATTCTTCATATTTATAAACAGCATATTATGTGAAACAAGGTAAGCCATTCATATCTGGAACATTTAAATATGGAATGTTCAAATCTGGACAATGCACCGATAGAATCATTCAAATCTTGAATCGTTTAACCAGGGCCGGCCCCAGGGGGAGGGCAGGGTGTGCACCGCACACGGCCCCGCGGATAGACCGGCCCCGCTAGTCCGGCCTTGTCAGCTGTTTATCAGTCGTTTTCATAATACGCTAGTTCGACAACCCCGCCCTTCTAGTGTTATAAAAAGTTACTTTATAGGTAGGTACAAATAAACTAAATACATAGATTTTAGGCATTCGCTGGTTAGATAGTAAAGTAGTCAGTAGTTTTTTTTTCTTTCTTCAAAGTGTCATGATGTGTGCCAATAAAAAAATCTAAGGCTAGTATGCACAGTCGTTCGCCGGAGGAGCCGCCGGCGATGCGCCGACAGTTTTTTTTTTTTTTGGCCCTGCATTCATTTTCGCACACAGCCCCGCAAACCCTATGACCGGTTCTGCGTTTAACGCTGAAATCACTCAACGCCAGAATCATGCAACGATGGGAATCGTTCATCGCTGGAAAACTCAAATCTGGAATCCTTCTTCTTCTTCTTCTTTTACTACGCCTTATGCCTCACGGCGTCGGCTTTTGGTGGTTCTCCACCCAGCTTTTCCAGATCTTTTTGTCTGTCGTCATCGCTCTCAACTCCCCAACTGTTTTCCCTCTTTCACGGGCTATTTGTTCTATCCTGTTTTCCATGTTAGATGTTGGCCTTCCTACCCGCCTTTTCCCATACCTCCTACTTTCTGTTATTTTTTTTGTCATGGATTCTGACGGCATCCTCTGCACGTGTCCGTACCATTTTAATTGTTTTTCTTCGATATTTTGGGTTATTTTTTTTTTGTTGTAGGTTATTCTGGATGTCTTTATTTTTGCACTTATCTCTTTTTGTTTTTCCCGCTATTTTTCTTAAGAATCTCATTTCTGCTGCCGTTATTCTTTTTTCATGTTTAGATGTTAGTGGCCATGTTTCACTACCATACAGCATAGTTGGAATTACGACCCTGTTGTATATTCTGATTTTTGTTTGTGCACTAATTTCTTTTTTTCCCAAGGATAGTTTTGTTTAGTTGGTAGTAGATTCTCGTGCTTTTTCTGGTTCTGTTTAGGATTTCTGCGTCAATTTTCCCATCTTCGCTAATTTTCGTTCCTAAGTAGGTACTCTATTGTCGAGACTTGCTCCAGTACGTCGTCTCCGCATTTGATGTTTTGCTGGTCATCATCGTTTATTTTCATTATTTTTGTTTTCCCTGTGTTTATTTCCATTCCCATTTGTTGTATCGTTTCGTTCCACTGGTTCAAAGATTTTTGTATGTCTTCTCTGTTTTCCCCACTATTATTATATCGTCTGCATATAATAGGCACTGTATCTGGATGGGCCAAAGATCTTTGAATCCGACTGTTACTTTGGGCGTATTTTTTTTACAGGTCTTCAGTATTTTGTCCATATAAATATTGAATAATAGGGGGCTTAGGCTGTCACCCTGTTTGATTCCTCTTTGTAGTGTAAATTTTCTGGAGCTTTTGCCTTTTATTACGAATAATATAACTTTTCTGTATACACTTTTTATTGCCTTGGTGAGTTTTTCCGTGACCTGGAATCCTAAAATTAAGAATTTTTGCTGCTCTCTATATTACAACAGCCCAAGTATAATACAATTACAGTACACTTTGTTTTATATTTTGTCTTAATTATTGTACAGTGGAAGATAAAAACATTGAGTAATGGCAATACAAGGGCTACAAATTGGGACAAAGTTGCGTAATTATAATACTTAATCAATTCTTTTACTTTTTTTTGAAATTCATTAAGCATTATAATAACGCAACTTTTCCCCAATTTGTAGCCCTTGAGTTACCATTAACACGATGTTTTTATCTTCCACTGTACAATAGTTAAGACAATATATAAATCGAAGTGTTCTGTAATTGTATTACACTTAGGCTTATGTAATATAGAGGGCAGCAAAAATTTTCAATCTGAATTCCAGATTTGAGCTTTCCAGCGATGAACGATTTCCGTGTTGCATAGTTCCATCGTTGCATGATTCCTGCGTTGAGTGATTCCAGCGTTGAACGATTCAAGATTTGAATGATTCTTTCTACCAGTGCATTTTCCAGATTTGAACATATCATATTTGAATGTTCCAACTTTGCACACGGCTCCTAATACAAACCGTATTTTAGGGGGAAAAAACAGATTCTAAATCTGATAATTAAATAAGGTTTTATTCGCAAGTCTGTGTGTTGCAATGTACAGTTTTTTAAAAATGTTTTTCAACATATCTATCAATGAAATTATAATTACGTAATGCTAAATTTGTGAAGTAAACCCTTACAAGCCGCAGTTTTTTTAAAAATATAAATCATGTATCCAGACATTTTGTTTATACAAAGTAAACAACGACGTCAAATCTTTACAATCCAAAATAAATTTATATAGACAGACCCAAAGGCGCCGCAATTTTCTCGGTACACATTACACTATACTTTTAATCAGATATAAAACATTAAATTGTTACTTACCACGTCATCTTTTGTGTCACACTCGCAAAAAAGATTGGTCAGCGATGGCGGATGTGTTTCCGGTAAAATTCGAATAAATTCCACACCGACGCCTTGCTGAAAATAAAAGAAAACAATAAATAATAGGTTCGCTCATTGTTAAGCTAATGAATTAACTATTGTGCGATAGCGAAATGGCAACATTATTTATTCTGATGTCTATACACGAATGCATTTATAATTTATTTAAACCGGCTTTCTTTTTACAAGATCAGGAACCCTCGCAAAATTAAAATAAAACTAAAGACTCAAAAAACGAACTAAAAAAAAGATTAAATATCACATTACCAGTAAAAATTAAGGTAAAAATATACTTTATGTATAAAACTATTAATTACATTTTTATTTTACTTATTTATGTTTAAATTCCTTCGTTCTTTCTGGTTTACTAATTTATCTATGACTCTTTTATGGAAATGAGTAATATTTTCAATTAAATTTAATCAAATCCAGCGCCGAACGTCCCAAATGTTTAATTTCAATTTTCTCGCTCAGAGGCAAACGAAAAAAAAATAATTCCTTGTAAATATTGAACAAAATAGCATGTTATCACGCGTAGCTCCCGTATATATTACGATAGTACTGTGAAGCTGCAGAACATGCAGCCCGCGTATTACATTTATAAGACACGGCCATTGTTATAAAATGTTGAGTGTAGCTGCAGTACAAACGAAAACATTTTTTTTTTAAAGTTTTAATGTAAACAAGTTTAAAGAATATGCATAATTTAATTTAAATCAAGAGGGGCTGTAGTCCTGCAGCCGCTATGGACGTCTTAAATCTTTTAGAGACTACCAATAGGAGCGTTATTACACAGTAATAATTTTACATTTCTCTGTCAGATGTTGATTCTTCTGTCAAAATTGCGTTTTCGACCAATAACAAACTCAGATATCCTATAAACGACCAATAAACATAATCATACACTAATAATATCCTTTCTACAATTAACAGATTTTCATGCGATTATTGGTCGCTTCTAAGAAATCTGAGTTTGTGATTGGTCGAAAATATAAATTTGGAGGGGGAATTAAATATTTTGGTCTTGATAATTTTTTGACGAATTTCGGCGACCAACAGCGTTACGTTAATATAGATTAAATCACACCCCTGACGCACCACTTTGACAGTACTTGTAAGATTTGACATAACATACATTTTATTTGACAGGTAAGTTAGGTGAAGGGAATTTTCTGACAAAATACAACTCGTGGATTGCAAATAATCTATAATTTTTGACAAATCTTCACTCATGCAAGTTGAATCAGAAAAAATCACTCCTGCAATTCGTGCACTCGTATTTTTTTCAGCTCAACTTGCATTCGGTCATATTTACCAAAAATTATCGATAATTTTCAGTGGACCTGTTATATTACTACTGATAATTAAAGTTTAGGTCTATAAAATCTAAGAAATAAGGAAATTTAAATATTGTGGCTATATTCTGTACATTTACTTATTATCTGTTTGAAGAAAACTTCTCTTGCGCCTCGATTTTTGAAAGAGACATAGCGGATGAATTGTTACTGCAAAGTGGATCTTATGTAAAAATTAGTTGCCTCCCTTGCTGTATAGGTAAAGGTATTACCCTTGACTATAAATAGTCAAGGGTATTACTGTATTTTGTATCAAACTCATGGACCACTATTGTTCTATCAATAATAAAGTTATAACCATAAAAAATGAAAGACAAATTAAGATTTTAGGGTTTACGGTTTGT